>JAFEMH010005075.1:120000-178737 GCA_022495995.1 Adenophora triphylla var. japonica | reverse complement strand
CTCTTAAAACCTTGAAGAATATTGAGAATATATGTTGTGAATTTCTTTTCAGAATTTCGGCTAACCTTTTAGGGTTGACAAACTCTCATATTTATACTACGTTAGTATCCATATTTGAGTCCTAATCAAATTAGGAAACCGATCTGTCAAACCGCCTCGGGACTTGTTGTGTCGCACGACCACACGAGCACATGGCCTTGTTGTGTCGCACGATGGACAAGGCCGATGAGGAGTTTTCTCAATCATTCTTCCAATGGTTTAATCAATTCATTCTAATTGTGTGTGACCCAATAGGATTATATTATGTTGGCAATGAGCTCGATCATATCGACTCTCATAAGACATAAGCGGACTCTAGCAAGCCATTATGTCTACCCAAATAATATAACGTAAGAGTTCACGTTTCCAATGGTACACTTCCATTTCTCCCTTTGTCTCACGATGTTATATTGAACACAAGTCATGGTCCCGTCAAGTTGTATTTGTTCAATGCTTTCTCGATCTTGAGTATAATGATAATCAAATCGCATTGGGGTATGGCCATACACTTTCATTATTATCACTCATCGAGGGGCCCAAGCAAAACATCTCTCTTTCGAGGGACAAATTCCATCTTGACTTATCATCCTTCCCATCATGAATCCGATCATGCCAAAATTAGCCTTTATAAATATCGTGTTAAGATATCATTTGACTAAAAACAAATATGAATTTCATCATATGTATGGTCATGATAATCTCAGGTCTAGGGACTAAATGAAGTGACCATATGAGATTTAATTATGACATTTGACCATGACATAAATCTCATACGGGTCAAGTCCAGTCACTTGTTCTCTAACAAGTACCCATAAATTTAATGTGCATCTCTATGCATATAATCATCATATGATTATCCATTAACATTTATACTAACTATTCACTTAATAATTAGGGACGGAGATTATTACAAGAAAATATGCAAAACATATAATAATCAAATAATAAACTTTTCATATAATAATAAATAATGTCAACAAATAAGTCTATCAATCATAGGCCTAGGGCATACCACTAACAGCAGGTTCTATAATTGTAACGATCACCAGAGTGTAAATGAATATTAACAGTCTTGAAAAGTATCAATTGGTTGTGATACATTATGGTTCACAAATCATGGTATTGGGCAAACTTTTCAATATTTGTTGATCATATTTATATTTTATGCAATTCAATTTATAGTTCACATTTTTGTCAGATTTATAAACAATATTGGTATTATTATTTTAGTTTTCCATTCAACCCCCTTCGGTCCATAAGTAACTTTGTTTTTTTGTGTAATGTAGATTATTCACGAAGCGTGGAATTGATTCAGGATTTGAGGTTTGAAACTTCAACATCTAAAATTAAGGCAACTCCTGATGGATAGTTTCTTCTTGCAACAGGTGATCCTAAACTTAGCCTGTTGATGTAAATATTTTCAACTGCAATGTTAATTTTTTGTTTAGCGTGACGAACCTTGCGGATGTAATGTTGTATTTCGGTATCTACACAAGTCATTTAAAGTATATGAATTGAGGGAACTGTCATTGAAGTTTGAAAGGACTTTGGTGTCAGAGATAATTAATTTTCAGGTACCCTTTCCGATATCCAATTAGTTAATCGCGCAAATCAGCACCAGTTTGTTATACATCTTTCAGTTTAGAATTCTAAGTGGCTGCTTTCCATCAAGATTCTTTGTAGGCTTTTATGTGAAGCAATTGATATGTGATGTGTAATATTGGTGTATCTTGGTTCTATACTTTTGTTTCTTAGAAGTTAGATTGTTTCAAGTAAAGAAGAGATTACATCTAAAGTCCATGGGAAGAACAGAGAACAAAATGCCTCTAACTTTGGTATTGCACTCTTGTTTTGTGAACGCCGTGTTCCCTGCGGATGCTTCCAAACTTACCACCTTATTCTAAAGATAACTAACGATGGCATACCAATAAAGAGAACTGTTTTATTACATCAAAATATTTGCAAAATTGGCAAATATTGCTTAAATCTTAAAGGCCTTAATGTCCTTCATCATTTAGTCTCTTCTTCTGAAGCCTTGTGAATTTAGTTACCTCCGGTATATCCTTGTCTTTTTTCGTTAAGACATTATTTCCTGTCAGATCGAAATAGTATGTGTCCAGTCATTTTAGTTTCTTGTTAGTGTATCCTCAAAAACATTTTATGATTGCTAGGTATGCTTCTAGGATGGATTCTTGGTTAGATAGCTCTGCTTCAGCCTGTTCTCGTACCTTTTTGCCTACACCAGTACAACAACAACAAAGCTTTAGTCCCAAAATGATTTGGGGTACTTGGAGCATAGAGTCTTGATTTATATATAATATATCTTGTGCTCATGTTTGCTTGCCTCAAGGACAACACTTCTACAATACTATTTTCCTTTTCTCGTTTCCTTTTGGGACACCATAACGTCGTCGTTTTATAGGTTTGATTATATCTTACACTTCTAATAGGCACATTGATATCTGAATGTCGTTGCAACATTAGGTTTTGGGTGATGACTATTCAAAGCTCGCATTCCTTTGTGCTGATCGTTCTGTTCGCCTACATGCCAAATATGGAAGTCACTACAGTTTGCGAATTCCAAGGTATTACAATTTCCACTTTCGATATGTCGTGTTTCTTCTCATATTTATTTATGTACTAACACAATCTAAATAGTATCAACGTTGATCCTTCCCCTCACTCGGTTAATGTTCTCCTAGATTTCTATGCTCTTTTACTACAATGCCTAGCTGAGCCTACTTTCTGTTGAACGTTGATGATTTTCCATGATGATAAATAACTTTAATCTGTCTTCACTAGAAACTTATCTAAATGCTGATTTTAAAGTCTTGCATCGAATCTAATGGTAAGCAAGACTTGTTACAACACTAATTCAGCATGAGAATAGCCCTTCTGTTTGTTGATGAGGAACATGTAGACCAAGAGTGAATTAATATAGGGACCAGGGGTGAAACAATCTCTATTATAATAGAGTTCACTAATAACTACTTATTGATTCTAGACAAAGAGTGGTTGAGATTATTCCCTTAAAATGATCATACGACATGAAATACAAATATTCCCTTTATTCCAAGTAAAAGAAAACTAAAAAAGTTTACTAATACGATTTGAACCAATGACTTCAAGGAGAATTAACTACAACCTTTCCACACAGGCTAGCAACATCATATGTCATTCTTTTAGAGTTACATATTCAGTGGCGAATCTAGGATTCATGGTTAGGGGGGTTAACTTCAAAGAATTTTTTCTCGATATACAAGGACGTCAGATCCTTTAGCTAAGCAATAACTACAACATTAGCGCAACAATAAAAGTTGCAAATGAAAAGCTAAAGGCACCCAATGAAGATATGCTAAACTAAAATATAAAGCTTCTGTTTTCTTTCAAGCTGAAGTTTCACCCATCATTTTCGTAGATTCTTTCTTGTATTGCATTTGGACACTTTGGTGTAAAATCGTAGAAAGAAAGAGAGCACCAGGCTCGTACCTGTATTCAGGCCTTGTATCTGACACTATCTAATTTCCTACAGAACATTTATGTGGTTAAAGTTATAATGTCCGTCCTTTACAGCAAACAGTATTGCATGTAACATGTAATACACTATATCATGTTACAATGGATAGAAAACTCAATCCTCACTTCTCTTGTATGTACAAGATTAGCTGCTTTAAGGATTTTAAAAGGAATTTGGACTCCCTACATAAGTAATTATTAAGGAAATGGATTACTAGATTGGGGATGCTAATAGATGGTATTACTATTCAGAAGTTAAAATTCAAAAGATTATCTATAGCTATACATAAAGCATATACTCACTCAATTGCACTCAAAGAATCATACTTCCTATTTTGGGTACAATTCAAGGAACCAAACTCAAAAACTAAGCTTGTCTAATATGAGTTTCCAAATTATTCTTCGACTTATCATAATTATTTCTTTAACTTGTCTGTATGAGCTCGATTGGCAAAGCTAAGGTTGTAAGCTCTTGAGCTATGCTCGAGATTCGATCATTTGGCTAGACTCGTCTCCGCACCCGCACCCGCACCCGCACATACATAATTCTATATTTTTTAAGCGTTTGACTTCCCAACATGAACTCCATTTTGCTGAAGGGGGGAGTACATTAAAAGTGAAATTGTTTGATTGATACATAAAAGTATGAACGATTTCATGGAAAGGAAAAACAGATGGACAATTTGTATAAGAGTACATCAAAACAGTGTCTGCTGCAAAAATTATCTTTATATATAACCTGAAGCATACCTCAAATAGGCTTTATGCCAATCAGGAAACTGCTGCATTTTGGTCCATAGATTCACCATAGGAATTCCACATTCTCCAGCAACAGCTATACTATACAAGCATCAGCTGTAGAGTCGAATGTGGCAGATTCTCGAGGACGAGGACGAGGACGAGGACCTATTTTAATTCACCTGTAGAGTTGAATGTGGCAGATTCATAATGCAAATAACACTAGATTTTGGAACCAATTTCAAAAAATCAATTGATAAACATCTGTAGTATAAGGGAATTCCAATTTAAGGATTTATTAGGGATTTATCAATTTAGGGATTTCAATATAGGGATTTCAAAAAAAAAATTGATAAACATCTATGAAAAAATATAAGGGAATTCCAATTCCATATCACTAATTTTATTAGGGATTTAATAATTTAGGGATTTAAAAAGTTGATTAGGAGGGACTAGGGAAGGAAGGAGAGAGAGAGAAGAGAGTCGATACCTACCTTAGAATCATAGATAGTCTTCTTGTCCGAGGTCTGACGAAGGTGAGCGATAGACCGATGGTGGAGGGTCGGCGGCAGCTTGATCGCAAATCGCAATTGCGGCGTCTTTCTCTGTCAAGATGCGGCGTCAATTTTGGGTTTTGGAGGAGCGATGTGTTTTTTTTTCCTATGCAAGTGGAATTTTCATTATATACCAAGGGTTTCAGGGGTGTCAATTGAAAATTTTCAGGGGGGTTAAGACAAAATTTAAAAAAAATCAAGGGCGAAATTGGGAAAAAAAGGCAAAATTTAGGGGGGTCAATTAACCCCCCCTCCCTAACATGGATATGCCCCTGTACATATTAACTCTACTATTCGGTAAATTATACAAATAATTACCTATTGACTCTATATAGAGGGTGGTTGATATTAATCTCTGATAATTACCTATTGACTCTAGACAAAGTGTAGTTGGGATTAATCCCTGAAAAGGAAAGGAAAAACTCCATAAGACAAAAAGTGTAATCCCGTAAAATGAAAAAAATAATAGGAGTTGAACTAATGGCTTAAGGAGCATTAACTATAAATTTTCTACCCAAGCTAGCAAAATTATGTGTCAATCTTTCACGTTTAAACATATTTATTAACCGCTACTCGATAAGTTTTTTTTTTTTAAATATCTACTGGGGGCCACAACCCCTACTGGTCCCTTGTGGATCCTCCCTCAATAATTATTTAAGACTTAGTTGACCTACTAATTCTCATGCATCCTGCCCACACTAATCTTGATGTTACAGCTAAGCCCTCTATTGAATCTTGGTCCACAAACCACCACACAGTACAGTCGTCCCTCCTACGCCTATTATTTATTGAAACATAATTTTAAAAATATATATTGATAGTATTGTCTTTAGTGTATTAATAACATTTATATACTTTCATTAGAATAATTAATTTTTTATTGTATTTTAGTCGAAATTCGTTTGAGTTGACCACTAAAATGAAGGAGAATTATTTTCTAAGATTGAAGACATAATACATACTTTTATAAAGTATGGAGTATCATTAACGCCGATTATCTGAGTGGGTTAAGTTATACTCGGATAGCATTAAATTCAGAGCCCACCCTTGAGGCTTGGTCATATATTAATGCCCTCCCTTTTTCTACAAAATTTTCATTTTTGATTATAATTATTGAAGTTTGGGCATTGATGCCTGGCCAAACAATAGACATTGAATATAACCGAAGTCAAATGTATCATGAAATAGAGGGGTAAAATCTTCTTAATTCTTAAATTCAGGACCTACCCTTAAGGTTTGGTCAAATAAAGCAATGCACTTGTTAGTGTCTGAAAACTACAACATACTCCATCCTTCTCATTATAATTGTAACAATTTGAATTTTTTGGTCAACTGAGTCAAGCTTTGAACATAATTTTTTGAATATCTAGATATCTATATGCAATTCTAAAAATTGTTCTTGTTTCACCTTTAGAAATACTATCAATAACAATTTTTAGAATTTGATAGAGATATCTAGATAATCATAAAATTATGGTCAAATATTGACTCAGTTGACCAAAAAGTCAATATGTTACCATTGTAATGGGACGGAGGGAGTACATTTATAATTTTTTTTCATGGAACGTAATTTTCAAAATAAAAATGGATGATGTTAACAATAGTTAATGCCTTGATGACGGGGTTAACACCTGTTAAATAAACTAACACCCGTTAACCCCCACTTCCCAGTCCACCTCCACCATCAACTTATCTCCTATCCCGACCCCCTGTCGTCACTCCATCCTCTATCACCTCTCCCATTCCCCCTACTCCACCTTCTATCTCCTCTTCCCTAGCTCCTCCTCCAGCTTTACCCTCCCTCAGCTTCTCCCCTCCTTTGCCTCTACCCCGGGTTCCTGCTGCCCCAGCCATACTCTTATCACCTCAACACTCCCCTCCTCTACCCTCTCTTGCCCAACCCTCCTCCACCTCTACCCTTCCCCAGCTCTGTCCCCTCTACCCCTAAACCTGCCCCCTTGTTTCCCCCTCTCCTCCATCCTCCATCACTGCCCCCTAATCTCTTCCCCAAAAAATAATAATAATAATATATATGTATATATATGTGTGTGTGTGTGTATATGTATATTTATCCTCACCTCTTTCCCTCGGTTATAATGATGGTGGAAATGGTAGTGGTGGAATGTGGTGGTTAGGCAATGAGTGGTTTTCGTGATTGAGAGGTTTGATAGTGGGGTTTGAAACGGATGATGGAGGTAATGGAAAGCTAGTTTTCACATTAGCATTTCGCTAGTCATTTGACACCTCATTTGACAAATTAGTTTTTCGTAGAGTTTTTAACTCCGTTTGTGAAAAAAGAATTTCTTTGCATCATTTGAAAACTGATTAAAAGGCACATTGCATGTTTAGACACTAACGAGTACATTTCTTTATTTGACAAAATTGCCAAAGTACGTTGCATATTGTAGTTGTTTGGCAAATATCAGTGCCCTTCCTTCGATATATACTCCCTCCCTCCATCCCGCTACAAACTACACACTTACTATTTACATGGGAATTAAGAAAAAGTGTTAGTGGAGAAGGTGTTGTGAGTATGAAAAGTGAGGTAGGAGCGAGAAAGTGGGATAGAGAATAATAATTGAATTGCTGTTGTGAGTATGACATGTGGGTCCCATCAATATAAAAGTAATAAAATATTTCCATATTAGGGAGTGTGTAGTTTGTAGTGGGATGCCCTATGATGATAGTGCGTAGTTTGTAGTGGGACGGAGGGAGTATATAGTTATTATTGAGCCTCATTGTTTTTTAGCCCAATGGTTGTATTCCATGCTCCAAGGCTTTAGTTGTAGATATTGTTCATGGTTTTAACCGGGAACTATTCAAACTTCTCATAGTCTTCCTTAACTTCTTAGGGTTGTTGGAACTTTGAAGATTTCTTCTTGTTCCCTTTGCTATTTTATCTTCATGTACATTTCTTTACGTTCATTCAAGCCTCTGTAGTGATATTGGACCTACCACAATATACAATAAGATTGGGTGGGTGGGACCGAATAGTCAATCATGTGTAAATTTATATGACGTCAATTCTCATATTTTTTCGCTTATTGCATTGTTATGCCTTTTGTATAGTATTTTATCTTCCTCTCAGAATAATGCTCACATGCTAAAGTAACAACTTAACAGATGTACAGGCTCATGTGTTGGCGACCATCTGGCAAGTGTCTTCATGTTTGGACTTGGGAAATCCATTATAGAAATGTAGTTATATTTGCAGTGTTGGTAGTTCGCTTGTCTTAGAAGTGTTCAGTTTCTTCAGTATGATCTGATCCTGGAGTGTATGTTTGGCTTTCATGTCATTTATTGGTCTTTTGAGTAATCATACTACATAGCTAGTGTTATTGTTTGAGGCTGCTTCTGTAGTTTTGAGATTTTGTTTATTTAGCAGGATGGGACGGGATATTGCATATGATTGCTGGTCCTGTGACTTGCTTTGTGCAGCCTCTTCTCCAGATCTATATAGAATAAACTTAGAACAGGTTTGTTAACTCCCGTTTTAGTATTAGTGATTCTCTTAACTGTTTATATTTGATAAACGTTTGTATCTCTCTCCCTTTCCTTTTTTTATTTTTGGAATCTGCTTATATTTAAGCTTTGAAAATTTGTTATCATTTTTTTATTATTACATTTTTTTGAACAGGGGCGCTTCCTATCCTCGGTTAACACACAATCCCCAAGACTAAATTGTGTCTCCAGAAGGTTTGTGTGACAGTGTTGTTCGTGTGCCTACTTTCTTTAGTTTCTATACCTTTGCAAATTTAGCCAGCTAAAAACAATTTCTAATCGTTACTCAGCAAGCTTCATGGTCTAGTTGTTTGTGGTGGTGATGATGGTGCTGTTGAATGCTTTGACATGAGAACAAGAACATCAGTTGGCAGGCTTAATGCTGTTGAACCTGCTGGTGGCGGTGATGAGGTAGTTTGGTTACTTCCTTATGCCCCTTTAAAAGCTATAAATATGAACTGCCATAAAATTAGAGGTGTGCTATCACTATACTTGCATCTATTTATATCAGATGTCTGAGGCTCTAATATCATCTAGTCCTAGGCATATCTTGTAGAATGAAATTTTTTCCAGTCATCTGCTTGGCCTTTATATTAGTATGTTGTCCACAGAAACCCTAATCATCTGCTTGACTCATGGATTTCATCTGGGGAATTAAGGGGGGGGGGCAATTTTCATAAGGAGCGTGTTAAAGAACGTATTGTTTAAGGAAGGCCCTCAACTTATTGTTTAAGTATTCAGTGCATTCAGCTCATGAAATCCCTTCAGTACTATGTCTTTAATATTGGTGCTCTTGGTTCATGAAAGCCCTTACGATATTTTTTGAATCCCATTTCATGTTGCAACCATTACCACAATCCTACAAATCTCATTTTCCTTTATCTCCATCTCATTGTTGATCCAACAGACTGCTAATGGACTAAAACTGTTTCCTTGAAGGAAGTAATCTTGAATTTGGTAGTTCCAATTACTGGAAGGTCACCATTTTCAAGCAAATTTGTGTTTGTCCTCCAAGTTGTTTCATGGTCCTCGTATTTTTTTCATGTACTAAAATGATGAATATTTTCGAGTTAACCAACCTAGTTTTCTACTCTTTTTTAAAAGAAAATGTAGGAACCTCTATTTTTTCTGCTTTTAGGTTTGACAAGTTCAGGCAGAAACGTTTTGAGTTCATAGTTCTTGAGTGGCACTAGTCTATATTAGTTCCATTGGACTTGGATTTTTTAACACCATACATAAACTGCAGGAGGTCACTGCGCTAGAATTTGATGGAGATGGAGGCTACCATATGGCTGTTGGAAGTAGTTCTGGAAAGGTATATCATTCTGGATTTTAAAATTCCTACTTATAATGCCACTTGCATATTTTCTTAATATATTTGTTCTCAACAGCATTTTGTTTTAGATGTAATCTCTCAATATAAGAGATATTAGTTTTTATCAAATAGAAAGGTGCATACTTTAGTCCGTTAAGGTCCAGTGTTGGTATGATAACTTTTATGTTGGCTAATGGAGTCATGAAAATCATGTTTGTAGAGTTCCTTCTACTTATTGTACGACTAGTACATATGCCCGTGTCCGAGGACACGGGTCTTTTTTTTTTAATTAACATAAACATTATAGTTACAAATTATAGTGATGTATGAACATAAACATTACGAATAACAGAAATGGCCGGAAAAAAAGAAAAAGAAGAATCCGATCTACAGAGTATGTTCTTCAGTACCCTTCTCCAACCATGTTCTTTTCTCCTGTCTACGATTTTGGATACTTCTGCAGGAAAATATGAGACTGAAAGCAAAGAAGGAAGAGAACAAAAAGAGAAGTTGACAATATTGCTAGCACCTGAATTGCACATTATTCCATGAACACATATTTAAGTGTTCTGAATCCTCTTACATTGGAAATGGTGAAGAGAGCCCATGTGAATCATTTATTATGGTTCATTATTTTTGAAGTTTCAAACTTGATGAAAGCATTTTACGATAAATATCCACCTAACTGTGACACAAGAATCGTATATGCATAGAAATTCTCTAAGGATCACAGAATCGTAATCCATATGATAAACGATCACTACGAACAAAAGAGGATCCCTTAAATATTTACGATAAATATCCACCTAACTGTGACACGAGAAATTTTGATTAATCTTCTCTTAGACACTAAATTGGAGCTAAACCAAGAATTAAACTACTCTGCACATATGGATTCTTTTAAATAAATTGCATTCTCAAGCACCATTATATATCAAGATTGTAGACACCAGCATTAGCCTAAAGTCACCGGAAGTTCGCAGGACATTTGGGTTAGCATAAAATAATTGAAACTAATACACGCACCGGGTTTACAGAAGCAGGCACAATATTAACTCAGTTTGGTAAGGGAATGAAAACCAATAATACTATTACTGTCATCTTAGACATCTCAAGTAAAGCAATCAAAATGAAAAGCAGGGAAAAGAATGTCAATATGTGCCAATGTAACCTATCATGTGCCCTACTTCTGAAATAAATGTCAAAAAATAATGTGACCATCAGCATGTGCAATTACACGCATAAGCAGGAAAAGCAAAGAGACATAAACACATCGCAGAGAGAGAGAGAGAGAGAGGTACAGTGACAAAAAATATGCGTTAATATAATTTGTAGATCAGAAGTCTTCTTCTCCAGCGGCGGCGATGAGAGAGGGCTCCGAACTACGAAATTGGGGAAAAAGCTAGGGTTAGGGTTTCGAACGAAGGTTTATGAATTTATACTTACCCATGATTGCTTGTGCGGCGGTGCTGATTTGAAACCCTAAACTGAATAAACAGCTTCATCAACTCTGACATTCATAACAAAATAAAATGAAAAATTGAAATTTAAAACATACCTAGAGAATTGAGACGTCCAAATATTCCTTCGATACACCTTACAAAACCAATTAGAAGAAGCAACGGGATCCAGACTGGGATTAACTGGGCATTTTTCAATGGCAAAAGTCAAATCAGAAATCACCAAGCAAAGATACATATTTTTGACCAACAATTGCAATAAGAATTATTTTCATCATCAATATTATAATTACAGGAAGAAAACTCAGATCTGAACAAATCGACAAAGATCAAACCCTAGAAATTGGAAATTGGGCAAAGAAATAAATCGAATAAAAAAGAGAATTTAAGTAAAAAGATCGGAAGATTACCATGGTGGCGGCCGGCGGCGACGATTTGCCGTAGTTAGTTGTCGAAAACAACTTCTTATAACACCGCAGTCAAAGTCAACCCCTTCCGCTTATTGTAGCAGTTGGCAAGCACCGCGTCGCAGTCGCCGTCGCCGTCGCGTAGTATGATCGTCGTCGTCGTCTTTCTTCGTGAGAGTGAGATAGAGAGATGAGAGACGCGAGAGAGAGAGTGAGTTTGAGTGGTTTTGAATTTCAAAATGTGAGATAATCTCACTTTGAAGATAGAAAGAATGTTTTGTTTTGTTTTTTTTTTTTTTTTTTTAAAGGGAGGGCAAAATAGGAAAGGGATAAAATAGTGGGGATAAAATGGTAAAATTCCCGCCCGGAACTATTCATGGAACTGTAGCAGAGGCTGCTCTCATTTATACTATAGATTACTTGCCATGGTACGCAACTCACATGGATTGTTATGGCCTATCAACTTTATATCATTTCTCTGTTAATTGCCTTTATATCCAGTCACCTATTTACTGATATATTACTAGTGCATCTCCCTTAGCAATATCTACTTCAGAATGAAAGACTCATTGTTGCTATTGCGCAGATACTTATATATGATCTGCGATCTTCATCTCCTTTAAGGGTAGAGGATCACAAGTGAGTTCTGTTTTATAAAATTTTTTTCATACCATCATTGTTGTTTTTGGTGATGATTATAATGACATAAACTATTAATCTTTGCTTATGGAATTTCTTGTTTTTATCATCTGTCGATTTTGCAGGTATGGAAGCCCGATATTGAACATAAAGTGGCATAAGACTTTGAATTCGGAGCGAGCAAAGCTAATTATTACGGATAAGCATATTGTCAAGATTTGGGACCCTGATACAGTAAGAATCTCTTTCATCTGCATCTGATATTCAGCACTGTTGGGTTTCTTCTTCAGCTTTGAACATGAGCTTCTGTTATTGTTGTTTGTATTTTGGATGCAAAAATGTGATTTTTCTTAATTGTACACCCCTGACCAGAGGGCACCGACTAGGATAGAGGAAGGAGCTACTAACTATGGTGCGAAAGATACTTGTTTTTTTTGGAAGTCATGCATAATTTTTAGTTGATAGAGATTGTTAACAGAACTTCCATGTGTCAGATCTCGAGGCCCTTTACTTTAGTTGGGTTTTATTATTATTATTATTATTATAATTTTTTATTTTTATCTTTATTTTTATATTTTCATATTTTTTTTGATACGAGGTTCTTTTAATTTGTTCATTGCACACTTTTGGTTTTAGACATAGAAGGTGCCCCCCGTTCGGTCTCATTTCCTAAGATTTGTAATTTGTAAAAACGAAAGAGTTGTTATATCGGCTTTTGATGTTAATTGTGTGTTAGTTCATTGAGATCAAATATAGAGGGTCACTATCATTTTGGATCCAGGCTGACATGGTATGGAAGCAAGAATTATATGTGATAACGGCTTTTGAAGTTTCAAGACACTACTCTTGTTTATGATTAGGTAGTTGGGAGAAAACTTGTCCAATAAATTGGTTGGTAAACTCTCTTTGTAAAACGTAGCGGAATATAACTGGTATAGATGCTGGTTATATGGTTTTCAGTATCAAAATCATGTGAGATCAGTGTATCTGAACTCGAATACACGACTGACAAAGCTATATGTTGTGGTGCTGAAATATTTGGGGGCTAGAAAACATAGATTTTTATGTTATCAGGATTGCATTCAGTACATATTTGGCATTTTAATACATGTGATAGGTCTATAGTTCTGGCACTGCTTTTATTTATCAATGAATCTACCGGGCATTGCAGGATATTTCTAAATCTTCAGGATTCTATATCACCTTTAGTTCTTATTTAAATTATTTCATGTGTTCCAGGGAGAGCGCATGACTAGCAATCAGACAACTGGTGGATCCATAAATGACCTCTGTGTGTACGGAGACAGTGGGTTAATGTTGTTGGCTTTGGACAACAGCCAGATCCCATCTTATTTTATACCTGCCCTTGGCCCTGCTCCCAAGTGGTGTTCTTTCTTGGAAAACCTAACAATATGATTTGCATTTATCACTTGAAACCTCATATCCTATACTTGGGCGTCTGTTCGATTTTGATTTGTGGCAGTGTTAACTTGTTATTTCTGATTGTAGGAAGAGCTGGAGGAGGGTGCAGAAACATCTATTTATGATCATTTCAAATTTTTGACCAAAGAGGACCTTGCGAAGTTGAATTTGACAAATTTGATTGGCACCAATCTTCTTAGAGCCTCCATGCATGGTTTCTTTATTGATCACCGATTGTATAAAAAGGTGACCAGTTTTGTTGTTATATACTATAGTCCCTCCGTCCCTAAATGAACGTCCAAAATTCTATTAGCGTACATTCTGGAAATGGTTACTTTTTGTACAATTAAATGGCAAAGATGCATAAATATTCTTGTTTTCCACTTTCAAAACATTTAGTTTTGCAAGTATAAAGTGACTAGTAAAAAAAATTATTAAAAAACATTTAGGGACAGTTTTTTTTCCAAAAATGACATTCATTTTGGGACAAAAATTTCTTGAAAAATGACATTCATTTAGGGACAGAGTTTAACTAGTTGATTATTGTGTGTCGTTGCAGGCTCAATCATTGGCTAATCCCTTCGCATATGCGGATTATAAAGAACAACGTAAGAAGGAGAAGTTGGAAGCTGAACGCAGGGATCAAATTACGGTTATGTTTCAGCATCGTTTCTCCACCTTTTTTAAAGACATCATATTTCTTGTTTTACTTCTAAATAATGGGGTATTCATGGGGGTTTTCTTGGAATGTACATACCATGTTCCAGCTTTGAGACAACTTCATTCATAGTAGGGCGTAGGAATGGATCTTTATTCAATCATTTCTCCACAATATCAATAAAGACGTGAAAACAACTTATCGAGATTGCCCCATCAAGAAATATATCAATGTTTTCAGAAGCCCATTGACCTATAATTTGATCCTCTACATTACTATCATCACGCAACCGCTCCCATGGTTTTTTTCTGCACAAGACTTCAAACAATACCACTCCAAAGGCGTACACATCTACCTTTATAGTAATTTTGCCTGTAACACATTCAGGAGCATAATAGCCAACTGTACCCTTCACTTTTGTGCTTACTGCTGAACGTGTCTGGTTTGCGGGTCCCCTCCTAGAGAGTCCTGCCTTGTTATTAGTACTTGAAGTATAAGTCCACTTGGCTGTCTCCCCAGAACTAGCAATTTTTTTCTGGATTTTGCTATCTTGACTTGGGAGAGATTTATATGTCTTCATTCTGCTAGAAGTATTTCCAGATATGCTTGATTCATTACTTCCAATACTGTGCTTCCCAGTTCCTTCAAGCTTGGTGGGCAGGCTACACCCTGAAGCCCTCTCTCTAGAGGACTTTGTAGCCTTACCTGATTTCGTTCTTCTAAGATCACCATGCTTGGTCCCTTTGATACTTTGAAAACCATGCTTATTCTTTTCTGAAATCTTATTAAAAGTGGTGGGTTTGTTACATCCTGTAGCCCCTGTAGATTCTGAAATCTTTCTATACGGGTTCCGTAGCATCATTTCAGATTTCCCAGCTTCAAAATCACTTTTTGATCAAGCTTACTTTACTGAAAATATACTTTAACTTCTTTTTCATATTTTGATAATTAAATTTGTTTCCCTTTTCTCTTTTGTTAACTTGATTTTCATAAAGTGTTACTTCCTGTAGCCCCTGTAGATTCTGAAATCTTTCTGTACGGGTTGCGTAGCATCATTTCAGATTTTCCAGCTTCAAAATCACTTTTTGATCAAGCTTACTTTACTGAAAATATACTTTAACTTCTTTTTCATATTTTGATAATTAAATTTGTTTCCCTTTTCTCTTTTGTTAACTTGTTTTTCATAAAGTGAAATGAGGTTGCAACTTTGCCTGTCTTATACCCAATCTTTGCATATTTCAGTCTAATACCAATCTACTTATATGAATATTAGAAGGCGGTATACCTATAGATTTTTGAGATGCAAAGTAGAATGTAGATTTTTTCAGTTTTTTAGTGGAAGGATTAGAGTTTGGTGTGATACCTAAGTACTCTGTATTTGTATCTCTTTTCCTGTCATCTTCTGTTCGAGTCGGAATATCCAGCTTTATATTCTTACGCATCTCTGACTTTCATATTTTTTTAGATTAAGAGGAAACTGCCAAAAGTTAATCGGCCTCTTGTTGCTCGTCTTCTTCAAGAAGAAGAAGCTGAAACGGAGAAGAAAGATACAGATGGTGGTGATACGAAAAAGAAAAGGAAGAAAAATAAGGGACTAACTAATGAAGATCTGAAAGAAGAGCGGTTCAATGCAATATTCAATATTAAGGTACATACATATCTACCCATTCCCGACTATGTTATTCATTTTATGCTATAATGTGTTTCCCTCTCTCTCTCTCTCTATATATATATATAGGGGCGGATCCATTACCAGTCTAGGGTGGGCCTTGGCCCACACTCAAATTTGCTTTATTTTTTTTACCGAGGATATAGAGTAGAAATTATATTTTGCCATGAATTTGTTCTACTATAGCTTGCTTGCCCAGATGGAAAACTGTTGTTGGTTTTATGCCCTTAAGAGTTAAGAGTCCTGGTTCAATTTCCAGACTCTACATTTTGGACTTTTTAATTGTTCTAAAACATTTGTTTGCTTCAAAATTATAAATAATACTCCCTCCGTCCCACCCGAAAAGGCACAAATTTCCATTTTGGGTGTCCCTTTTAAAAAGGCATACACCTAAAATGGAATCCTTTTAACACTTCTTTATTCATGGGACCCACTTGTCATACTCACAATAACTATCCACTTACTATTCACAACCCCACTTTCTCACTCCTACCTCACTTTTCATACTCACAACACTTACTCCACCATACACTTTCCTTAATTCCCGCGCAAGGCCAACTTTGTGCCTTTTCGGGTAGGACGGAGGGAATACCATTTTGGCAAAAGAAAAAAAACTTAAATTCTTTTCCTTTTATTTGAACCTTGTAATTTCTTTTCCAAAATAATAATATAATTATTATTTTATTTTTGGATGTTCAAAATTATAGTTGTTTGCTTACAAACTTTAAATAATACTCCCTCCGACCCAGACCAAGGGTTTTGGGGTTGGATTTCACGCTTTTTAAGAATTTTTTTAAAAAATGAATAAAGAATTGTAAGTGGGTAGAAGATTAGAGGAGAGAGAATGTAAAAGTTAAATGTGGGGTAGGAAATAGTAGTTAATGATTGATTTTTTTGTAAGTGGGTAGAAGATTAGAGGAGAGAGAATGTAAAAGTTAAATGTGGGGTAGGGAATAGTAGTTAATGATTGGTTTTTTTGTATTATATGTTAACATTATAAGGGTATAATGAATGATTTTTTTTTTAAATAAATTTAAATTATAATGGTATAAATGTCTGAAACACTGTTCAAAACTTGTCATTTATGGAAGAGACTCTTGAAGTGGGACGGACCAAAAAAGAAAGTAGGACCCTTTAAGTGGGACGGAGGGAGTACCATTTTGGCCAAAGAAAAAATCGTACATTTTTTCCCGTTTTGGCCCACACTGAAGAAAAGTTCTGGATCCGTAATATATGTATATAAGCTTGGGTTTCCCTATGCAATGCACTTTCATCTTGCATTTTTGTAAACCTTCAAGAGTCAGCTTGTCATAGGAGTAAATCTTTATGATTCTTGCCCTGCAGGACTTTGAAGTGGACGAGTTTTCTCCAGAATATTTGGCATTACACCCTGTTGCATCCAACACTCAACCGTCTTTGGTTGAGGAACATTTTGAACCAGTTATGGATGATGCGGAGCTAAGTGCAAGTGATTCTGATGCTTCACAGTCATCAGATGCTGATAATGATAACACTAGAGAAAAGAAATCTCGAGCCCCGAGGTTAGATCTTCATTCCTTGTTTTGAGTCAAAAGCATGCTCACGTCTTTCGTTACATGCACATTACGTGGTACACTTCATATTATAAACATTAGATTATCTTTGTTTGGTTTATACTACTCCCTCCGTCCCTGAACAAGTGTCAAGTTTCCCAAAAAAAAATGTCCCTAAAAGAGCCTTCTTTTCAAGGAAGACACTAAATTCACCTCTAACAGTATAAAAATTCCATTACCACAAATCTCATTCCATGATAGTGTAAATAGTATGGAAAGGAAAAACAATTCTCTTGTACCAAATGAGTCTACGATGTGTATATAGTAAAAGTACCGTGTATATTTGTTTGTAAAATTGCTAAAAAGTAAACATTTTCTGAATGTCTCTCAAAGACGGAAATGGACACTCATTTAGGGATGTAGGGAGCATTTTATATTGTCTGATTTGATACAATTTCGTTATCAAACAATTAGCTGAATTAATATCTAAACTCGATATCAGGTCTACTTTTTTTTCTCCTTGTTGAAATGTATAAGAATAAAAAAAAGGAAATAATAATATATTATTTAAAAAACTGTTGCAGATATTACGAAGTGAAGGATCAAAGGCATGCAGAAGCATTTTGGAAACATAAATCATTAGCAAAAGTGGATGCCCTTCCACTAGGAGAGAGGGTGGCCGCGTTGAGTAGTAATGAATGAAATCCATGTAGATTCAATGACGTTACTCTGGGTCCCGGAGGATCAAGAGAGATTTCCTTATTCGCTAGAAGCTCAGCAAGGTACAAGGAAGATGATGGGGATAATGAGGATAACCACCATGGAAAGTGAAGGGGAGTCCAGTCATTCAAGTTGAAGCCAGATAGATCAGGTTTTCATGGCGGTGGGAGAGGAGGTGGTCGTGGCGGTGGAAGAGGAGGGGGTCATGGACGGGGTGGAGGTGGAGGCAGAGGACGGGGAAGAGGAAGGCGGTGACTACATTGTCCTCTTTTAAACGACAATTTCTTCTTTTGTAGTATCTGGTCTCAACACTCTTGAAACGATCTCCGGAGAACATCGTTCACAACAGACGTTTTTCAAAAAACAATGAGAGTAATCAAAAGAACCTATACAATAGATGAATTAAAAATGTACAAACGAGGATGACTGAATATGTAAAATATGCCCTCAACTGGCCCTAAAACATGAGAGTAATAAAAAGAACCTGTACAATCAGTAATCGGAACAAATGGAACATCGTCGTTGGCAACATCAATCATATATGTCCTCGTTGAGCGGTTTACAATAATGGCCCCCGACATTTCCACCCCTCCACACAAATAAAGTCTTGAGCCCATTGAAAAAAATGGTCGAATGCCTTGCCAATCCACTCGGTTGTGATTGGAAAACCCTTAATGGATTTTCAAAAATTTGTTCATCTTGAGCTGCTGCTGCTTGAGATGGGAACTTGCAGATGAAATATTCATATCTAGGTTCCCCCAAAAAGGAGTGACGCTCCTCAAAGACTGCATAGAGGACCTTTTCAAGCATAGCGGCAATTGGATTTGGATTTCTACTGGGTGCGCCTTCTACTAGAACAATCCTCCTCTCGTCTAGCTTGATTTTCTTCAAAACTTTACCTTCTCGAGCATAGCGGCGATTTCTCTTGAGAAGGTGAAGTTTCGAAGAAAATCAAGCTAGACGAGAGGAGGATTGTTCTAGTAGAAGGCGCACCCAGTAAAAATTCAAATCCAATTGCCGCTATTAGGGATGGCAAAAAATCCGAACCCGCCCCGAACTCGAAAAGACCCGCCCTTATTAGGCCGGGTTTGGGATCCAAAATTGAAAACCCGCCGGGTTTTTGTAGGGTTCGGGTTTACCCCCGCCCCGCCCCGAACCCGCCGCGATTAACTAGGAAATTACTAAAATACCCTGACCAAGCAATTTTTGGAGAAGAAGTATGATGTGTCTTAAAATATACATTTAGATGGAGTACTAATATTTAGAATTTTTGATTTATTACATACTTTTTGGAGATGTAATATTTAGAGTTTTTGATGGAGCATGCATAACTTCAGCAGAGATAATGTCTTTCAATCTGTAATGGCCATGTTCCATGTATGTTAATTATTGTTGCAAATAGAAATAGGTCTTTCTGCATCACAGCAACTTTTTATGTGCATAAGTTTACTGGCCATGTTCCATGTATGTTTGTTTGGTCCTTACTAAGTTGCATACTTAGTAAATTATTGCTGCAAATAGGTCTTTGAATCTGTAATGGGAATTCTGCCACTAGTAGTTGCATACTTCTCTAAATTATTGCTGCAAATAACTTCTTTTATTCAAGTAACAAGTAATTTTTTTTTCGGGTTAAACGGGGCGGGGCTCGTGTTAGGGAAAGACATCAAACGGGGCGGGGCGGGTTCGGGTAATAGTATCTCACTGTAGGGGCGGGTTTGGGAAACGAAGAACCCGTCCCGAACCCGCCCCATTGCCATCCCTAGCCGCTATGCTCGAGAAGGGCCTCTATGCAGTCTTTGAGGAGCGTCGCTCCTTTTTGGGGGCACCCAGAGATGAATATTTCATCTACAAGTTCCCATCTCAAGCAGCATCAGCTCAAGATGAACAAATTTTTTAAAATCCATTAAGGATTTTCCAATCACAACTGGGTGGATTGGCAAGGCATTCGACCATTTTTTCAATGGGCTCAAGACTTTATTTGTGTGGAGGGGTGGAAATGTCGGGGGCCATTATTGTTAACCGCTCAACGAGGACATATATGATCGATGTTGCCAACGACGATGTTCCATTGGTTCCGATTACTGATTGTACAGGTTATTTTGATTACTCTCATGTCTTTGGGCCAGTTGAGGGCATATTTTACATATTCAGTCATCCTCGTATGCACATTTTCATAAGAAACCATCATGTATCACACATACCCATTAAAACATGGGTTAATTACCATTTAGGGCCTAAGGTCGTATATCAGTCTTCGCGGGGTGGGGGGGGCCTGTGGTGGTTTCCTTGTCAATTTAGGGCCTATCATTAAAAAAGTTAGTCAGTTAAGGGCTATTTGACGGAATTCGTTGAAAAACTTGTTAAAGTCTAACGGATTGGACCAAACTGAAGTTAATTTCATATTCAGGGAGTTAAATGTAATTTCATAAAATAAAAGGACTAAAAATATTTTTTTTAAAATATTAAATAATCACATTTTAAAACAAAATGAAGAAAAAATTATAAAAAAATTATAAATTTAGAAATAATACTCTATTTGCTTCTTTAAATAAATCTAAAATCTTAGACTCCTCAAAGAAACTTAGTTAAGCTTAAGATTATTCTTTAAATTAATTATTTTACATCTAGTTCATATATTTTATTTTTTAAAAAAAATACCATATCTATGTTTAAACATATTTATTTATAACTGTTGGTTAAATTTTTTTTTTTAAATTAACTGTTAAACATCATCACAGCTCCACCTCGCCACCCCACCGTGCAGCCACCATCAACCACCCCCCACCGCCATATGCCACTGCTACCACCATTTAATTGTTACTAAATTGAAGAGTTCCAAAATGTAATCAAACTCTTGCACACAGTGTAATCAAACTCTCACACCAAAATGTAAGAATCCAACATAAATTTATAAGATAGTCTCTTTGATTGCATTACTAAACAAATCTGAAACAAAACCACCAAAATTGAGCAGCTAACCCACTGGCGCTGGAATGAGGAGAGAATGAGATTCGGTGCTTGCACTAAGGGAGGGGTCGACGGCGAAGAAGGGCTGAGGGCGGCGAAGGGAGAGAAACCGGTGCGATGGAGGTGGTGATGGGATGGAGTTGTCGATTCCGGTGGCTAGTAGCGGTTTTGGTGTTGGTTTTCGCTAGAGCTGTAAAACGAGTCGAATCGAGTAGAGTATTGCCGGATTCGAGTCGAGTCCTTTAAAATTTTAAACGAGTCGGGTTTAAGTCGAGTCGGGCCGAGTACCAAAAAGCTGGGCCGAACTCGACCCGGATGAAACCCGCGGGTCTCCTCGGGTAATGCCGGGTTTGCGTTAGAACTTAGAAGGAAATTTTGAAATTGTGGTCATTTGCTTTTTTGGCCCACTACCCATTAAATAAATGAACCAAGAAACCCTAGTCTTCATCAAAACCCATTACCTAAACTGCTAAACCTAACTTTTCTTCCCTCTTTCACAAACGCCGCTCTCTCCATTCGAAACCTAAGGCAGCCATGTTCTTCTCTTTTCTTCTCTTCTCATTTCTTCTCTTCATCTTTCATGGCTTCCATAAAAGTATAAAACATTGACCAGCAAAATAAATATTTTTTCTTTTGAAATACCGTCTCTTCTACTAAAGAAAATATTTTTTCATTTGAGAAGAGTCATAAATAGAGTAGATCTTAGAAGATCTCTCTATTCTAAGCATAAATCTGCAATGGTGGTTGAAAAAAATTGTCAAATTTGTCAAGTCGAGTTGGAGCAAACTCGATTTTGAGGTCGAATCGGGCTACCCACGAGCCTTCGAGTCGAGTTTAGATGAAACTCGGCTCGACTCGGTTGGAAAATTGGGTCTTCATTTACTGTCGAGTTCGACTCGGTTTTGAGTCACGATCCGAGTTGGGTTGCAGTTTGGCGAGTCGAGTCCGAGTTGACTCGCGAGTAACTCGCCCGAGATTACACCCCTAGTTTTCGCGCAGTGAGGCGGGGGAAGGGGAGGCAGAGAGAAGAAAGGGCTGCAGCCATGGGAGGAGGGGGAGGGGAAGAGAACGGCTGAACAAGGACAAATACAATTGAATTTGATCTAGGTTTTTGATTTTTATATTTGGGGATGATATTTTATACTCCCTCCATCTCATAATACCTTACCCATTTTGCTATTTAGAATAATAACTTATTTTGCAGTGATTTTATTTAATATTTTTTTTGCTAAAGTAATAATTTTATAAATGCTTAAAAATAATACTCTATTTGCTTCTTTAAATAAATCTAAAATCTTAGACTCCTCAAAGAAACTTAGTTAAGCTTAAGATTATTCTTTAAATTAATTATTTTACATCTAGTTCATATATTTTATTTTTTTGCTTAAATAATAATTTTATAATTTTTTTTATAATTTTTTCTTCATTTTGTTTTAAAATGTGATTATTTAATATTTTTTTAAAAAATATTTTTAGTCCTTTTATTTTATGAAATTACATTTAACTCCCTGAATATGAAATTAACTTCAGTTTGGTCCAATCCGTTAGACTTTAACAAGTTTTTCAACAAATTCCGTCAAATAACCCTTAACTGGCTAACTTTTTTAATGATAGGCCCTAAATTGAAAAGTACACCGTTGATTGGGCACGAAGTCAACACCATTCCAATGCCCGAACACCAATAGGCAACATTCGAGAATGCTTGGCCGCCCAGCCGACGACGCAAGGAATCAGCGCGCAAAGCATGGGTGATGTCGCATGCGAATGGAACGTACACAGGCAAATGCCCAAGTAGGTACCACGCACACAACGCCCAAATCCAAGCATGCCAAAACCTTAGCCGCCCGCGTACCAAGACTTGCTTGCATATCTTTCCACCAATGCTAGGCAATCCGCACGCGACTAGGGGTTGCATGCTTGGCTTGTGACCTCCCACATGCGAATCCCCCTAGCCATTGCGAACATTCTTGCTAAGCACTAATGGCTTTTAAACAAGCTAGAATTTCTTGCCACCTATAATCGATACACGTGCAAGAAAACATCATAGGCAACCTTCGAGAATGCTTGGCCGCCCAGCCAACGACGCAAGGAATTAACGCGCAGAGCATGGGTGATGTCGCATGAGAATGGAACATAAATAGGCGAATGCCCAAGTAGGTACCACGCATACAACGCCCAAATCCAAGCATAATAAAACCTTAGCCGCCTGCGTACCAAGAAAATGTCATAGGCAACATTAGAGAATGCTTGGCCGCCCAGCCGACGATGCAAGGAATCAGCGCGCAAAGCATGGGTGATGTCGCATGCGAATGGAACGTACACAGGCTAATGCCCAAGTAGGTACCACGCATACAAGCGCCCAAATCTAAGCATGCCAAAACCTTAGCCGCCCGCGTACCAAAAAAATGTCATAGGCAACATTTGAGAATGCTTGGCCACCCAGCCGACGACGCAAGGAAACAGCGCGCAAAGCATGGGTGATGTCGCATGCGAATGGAACATACACAAGCGAATGCCCAAGTAGGTACCACGCATACAACGCCTAAATCTAAGCATGCCAAAACATTAGCCGCCCGCGTACCAAGAAAATGTTAAAGGCAACATTTGAGAATGCTTTGCCGCCCAGCCGACGACGCAAGGAATCAGCGTGCAAAGCATGGGTGATGTCGCATGCGAATGGAACGTACACAGGCGAATGCCCAAGTAGGTACCACGCATACAACACCCAAATCCAAGCATGCCAAAACCTTAGCCGCTCGCGTACCAAGAAAATGTCATAGGCAACATTTGAGAATGCTTGGCCGCCCAGCCGACGACGCAAGGAATCAGCGCGCAAAGCATGGGTGATGTCGCATGCGAATGGAACGTACACAGGCTAATGCCCAAGTAGGTACCACGCATACAAGCGCCCAAATCTAAGCATGCCAAAACCTTAGCCGCCCGCGTACCAAAAAAATGTCATAGGCAACATTTGAGAATGCTTGGCCACCCAGCCGACGACGCAAGGAAACAGCGCGCAAAGCATGGGTGATGTCGCATGCGAATGGAACATACACAAGCGAATGCCCAAGTAGGTACCACGCATACAACGCCTAAATCTAAGCATGCCAAAACATTAGCCGCCCGCGTACCAAGAAAATGTTAAAGGCAACATTTGAGAATGCTTTGCCGCCCAGCCGACGACGCAAGGAATCAGCGTGCAAAGCATGGGTGATGTCGCATGCGAATGGAACGTACACAGGCGAATGCCCAAGTAGGTACCACGCATACAACGCCCAAATCCAAGCATGCCAAAACATTAGCCGCCCGCCTAAATAGAAAATGTCATAGGCAACATTTGAGAATGCTTGGCCGCCTAGCCGACGACGTAAGGAATAAGCGTGCAAAGCATGGGTGATGTCTCATGCGAATGGAACGTACACAGGCGAATGCCCAAGTAGGTACCACGCATACAACGCCCAAATCCAAGCATGCCAAAACCTTATCCGCCCGCGTACCAAGAAAATGTCATAGGCAAGATTCGAGAATGCTTGGCCGCCCAGCCGACGACGCAAGGAATCAGCGCACAAAGCATGGGTGATGTCGCATGAGAATGGAACGTACACACAGTCGAATGCCCAAGTAGGTACCACGCATACAACGCCCAAATCCTAGCATGCCAAAACCTTAGCCGCGCGCGTACCAAGACTAGCTTGCATATCTTTCCAACAACGCTAAGCAATCAACACGCGACTAGGGGTTGCATGCTGGCTTGTGGCCTCCCACATGCGAATCCCCCCAGCCATTGCGAGCATTCTTGCTAAGTAATGTTGGCTTTCAAGCAAGCCGGCTTGATGAATCGTAATCCAACAAGCCCCCTGTTGGGTCTTACAACATGCAGGGGCGCCTATTTGGGCGCTAGCCCAAGAAGGAACCGCCCGCATGCTGCCCAACCCTTGGCACCTATGCGCGTGCCAAGTTGCTCGGGTTCTAGTAAACGACGTACGACAAAAATAACAAACCGTGACTAAGATTAGCAAGCGGTAGAACTCAACCATGCATGCACATGACTAAAATCGCCCACATAATATCCCAGCGTAGGAACATCCAAGCCTTGGCCATCAACCAGCCCGAGCGCGGTGGCATCATCGAACGTGCATGAGAGCTATCCACATGAAAGACATAGCCTAGGACAAGCCTAAGCATCGCCCAACATGCCCCATGCACGCTTAGCCTATCCGGTTGCATGCCTTCCAACATGCTGGAGGGGGCAGGAGTACTGCCCCCCCTATATATGCATATTGAGTTTTTTCCCCAGAAACATGAACAGACATCATTTGGGCCCTGTGAATGAACGCTCGCCGAAAAATAATAAAATAAAATTTTTATTAGGAGTCGCCACGCCGTTTTTAAGGAAACATTGAAAACCTTTTGAAAGAGAAATTGGGTACGGGGGTCAGGTTACGTGTTGGGAAGAACTGAGAGTTCACCCAACACGCCTCGTTCGTAGACGAGTCTTTCTATGTTCAACATTCAAAACCATTCAATAAGTGTGTGCAATTGTGTAAGACAATATATGTAATAAAATGCATTTTAATGCTTTGATTTATTAATGAAAATGAGGGATTACAACTTGTGAGCCATTTACTTCGGGAGGCCACATCCCACATACAATGAAATAAACAACTTACAAATTAAATGGACCAGCTGCAAAGTGGTTACACGTGCCACGTGACACAGGACCTGAGATGGTCAAGTGTGTCGCGTGACACAACAAACCCATTTGCAGAGGTTTCACAAAGTTGAATTACAAAGGAAGGAATGAGGCAGTCTGTCCAGGACCACGGATGTCATGCGACACAGGATGCCCTGGTCAGTCTGTCTCTTACACAGAGGGGGGAAACAAACCACCAAAGCTAATCTGAAGCTAAATGAACTAAAGCATTACACTAAACAGAGCTTGAAACTAAAAGGGGTAAATTTGAGTTTGACTGCAGTCACTGAATGCCACATCAGCTTTCTGGGATCCTTATGTCGTATGACACAGGACACCTTAGGCAGTCCTGTGTCGGACGATAGAGGCATCCTCTATCAGTGGGCTTCAGCCAATGATCCAAACTGCCCAACATGATAAGATTAGACTGAGATACTAACTTAAAATAGTAAAACGACAGTAACAAATGAGTATTGTGGTAGCAACATATGGCTTGGATGGCTAAATGTGAATGATCACACATTTTGGGCCATAATGAAGGCCATCACCTCCTAACTCAAACGAAGATGATCAAAATACCATCATCAACTATCAACAATAGACTGCCCAGCCACAAGATAACTAAGATCGATACAATTACTTAAAACGAGTGTGGATATTGAGAATCCACACTCTACTTGAAGCATTCAATAACATGAATAACCAAAAGTGCAATATCATGAAAATGGATATAACATTCAGAGACTGAGACAAAACAAGCTCAACCACATCCGAAGTCAAACAGCACCCTGCATAGCAATAGTGATATATATGTTGAAAACAGAGAAAGAGGATGGGAATTAGAGCGTAAAGCTTCAAATCAGCTTCCGGAGATAGACTCGAACTCTCAGATTGAAGTAGCCTGTGAAGCTTCAAGTGTCTGTGCGTGATTGTATAGAATCGGTATATGAGAGACAGAGAAAGTTGAGAGAAGGCTTGAATGATTAGGGACCTGGGTTGTTGATTGGGTATATAGAGAGAGGTGGTGAGGAAGATTGAGGGAAACAGGGGCATTGTTTGGTGAAGAAGGTCACCAGTTTTGGGGGAGCTAGAGGAAGACGAAGATGAGAGAGAGAGAACTAGGTGAACACCATTAACGGTTAGAGAGAAAATAGTTCTTTTTGTGTTTAGAGAGAGAAACCGTCTAGTGAGAGAGAGAGAGTGAGCGAGTGTGTCGTTCGAGGAGAGAGAGCACGGTGAGGCGATTTAGAGGGGGTTGGGTCATTGTTGGTTGAGAGGTAGATTAAATCGATGAAGGGATTTTGGGGACGATGGAGAAATGGTGGTGATGGCGATTGGGTTTGAGAGGGAGGTAACGGTGAGGGAGATTGAGGTTTGGTCTCGATTTCGTGGAGAAGGATTGGCCGACGAGGGAGAGACTAGGTGAGGAGGGCGATTTAAGGAGCGACAATGGTGAGGATCGCCATTGTTGTTATTGGAGGAAGAAGATGATTCAGGGAGCCCTAAAACTCTGTTTACAGCTAGAGAGAGAGAGGAGAGAGGGAGAGACTCCACGTACCTGTGTGAGGCCCCCCTTTACAAAATGAGGATAATCCCTTTATTTAATGCTGCCTTAGAATTGTCTTGGGATGTTGTACGACACCGGTCCTCCTATGGGCATAATGGGCCGAAGGCAGGCAGGCCCAAAAGTTAAGTAGATCCTTTGCTAAGGCAGGCCCAAAACTAAATGCACATAAATAAAAGAGCCCAAAACTAAAATGTGACTCGAGGAAAGCACACCCAAAAACACGAGTTCGGGTCGGGGTTCTCACAGAGCCCTTCGGCGATGTCGCTTCCACGGGAAGTGGGGTCGTCGACAAAACGAGAATCCCGAGCCGGACAAAGACTAGCGGGAAAAAGAGATGACCAACATGGTCGAGCGGCTGGACCTTTTATGAAAAGGATTCCTACGTATCCCATGAGGGAATCAAGCCAAAACGTAGTTCATCAAAGAGGTGGCGATCACGAGAGGCCACGGGCTTTGTACCCAAGGTTTGACTGTTTGTTAGGGGAGTCACCCGAGGTTTGACTGTTTCGTTGGGGAGTCACCTCGAGGTTTGACTGTTTCATTGGGGAGTCACCCGAAGTTTAACAGTTTCGTTGGGGAGTCACCCGAGGTTTGACTGTTTCATTGGGGAGTCACCCGAGGTTTGACTGTTTCGTTTGGGAGTCACCTGAGGTTTGACTGTTTCATTGGGGAGTCGCCCGATGTTTGACTATTTCGTTGGGGAGTCACCCGAGGATTTGACTGTTTTGTTGGGGAGTCACCCGAGGTTTGACTGTTTCATTGGGGAGTCACCCAAGGATTTGATTGTTTCGTTGGGGAGTCACCCGAGGTTTGACTGTTTCGTTGGGGAGTCACCCGAGGATTTGACTGTTTCGTTGGGGAGTCACCCGAGAGATTGACAAGGATGCTATTAGAAAAGTAATTGACGAAGATATGCTTTCATACCTGTGTTGTGCTTACCTGCAGCTGCCGGAGGGACTGATGCTACGGCTGATGATCGTGGAGGGCTGTAGTTGCCGGAGGGCCTTATATCACTGTCGTTGATGATGAACGGTACGAACCCGAGAACTTTTTACAAGAGGGGTGGACCCCATGATTCTTGGACTTGAGGGATGATTTGTCGTGCAAGGGACAGTATTTTGTGGATGATCTTCCATCCACCCATGGAGACTCGGATAAAGACGTGCCGGTTTATACAGGACTTGATGAAGGTGCGCCCACGGGAATGGGCTTTTGAACGAAGATCTTCCCATGAGAATGGGCTCTTTGAAGGTCTGCCTATGAGAATGGATTTTGAATGAAGATCTGCCCATGAGAACGGGCTCTTGATAATGATATGCCCATGAGAACGGGCTTTTTGTGAATATCTACCCATGAGAACGGGCTCTTGATGATGATGCGCCCTTGAGAATGGGCTCTTGGAGATGGTTTGCCCTTGAGAACAGGCTTTTTGAGATGATCTGCCCATGAGAACGGGCTTTTTGGTGATGAGCTGCCCATGAGGATGGGCTTTTGAAGATGAGGCTAAAGAGCCCTAATGCTTGGAGATTGAAGCCGCTGAAACTCTTTTCGACGAGCATTGCTTGGAGACTGAGGTAGCTAAGGCTCTTTCAAATGATGCTGATTAGTCTGAAGAAGAGACTGATGAAGTTGATGAAGGCAGAATATGCCACCTGCAAGATTTGAACTCTTTGTCCAGATTGTGATTTGAGGAGCAATCCCCATGATCAGATTATGATCCTTTGATTATTGTACTCTGTGGTGGGGAAACACAACACTCTAGGCATTTTGCATGAATTTGAAATTAGTTATTACTAGCTTTAACCATTGTTAAACTTTATTGCACGAGTCCATCTCAGCTGGGGATGGAAAAGAAGTGAGGATTTTGCATAGCTTGACGAGCAGATATGCATGTAGCAGTTGTGCTATGATGGATTGTGTATGGAACGAATGTGTTTATATGATGATGTATGGGTTGGACCCTCTCCCATGAGGTGGGAAATTTATGAGTGATGATTTGAGGAATGCATGGATGACAAGGTGTAGCTTAGGCAAGTCGGGGATGCTCCTGGGAGTACTCGTTGGAGCAGATTGATTTGTTGCTGATAAGAACAATGTGTAGCGAGTGCCCGAGACGGCAAGCATCAGAGAAAGTGCATAGAGTGTCATGTCTTCGAAGGGACGACTAGGCGAAGCCCCAGATCTTGATGAGGTGACCATGGTGAAGCCCCAGTTGATGATGCAAAGCAAACCTGGAGGGAATCTGGTAAAGAGAGCCTGAGAGAACAGCTTAACTAAAGCCCCATCTTGGAGAGATTCAATGCATCCCTATTGCAGACAGAGTCATCTTATAGCCACGGAGGCAACCCATCATTTCAAACTTTAGTCAATCAGTCAATGGACAAGACTCAGAAATGTTTACGTGCAGGGGCACATCTTTCGAAAAGTGGGAATGAATCCCAATTTTGTGTATACACACTCGCTTTAGGTTTGAATCTTTTGAGAGAGTATAAGCATCACAAGGTGTGGAAAAGTGTATGGAAGCCCCTGCTGACAGAAAGACAGTGTTTGGCTCTATTTCCCTATGATGGAGAGAGAGAAGACTTGTCGAGACACTTGAAAACTTGTCTTATTCATGACGATCACAAGGCTGCTTAAAACCCTTTATTGATGTTCGGGTTATTCAAACACTAAATCTGATATGAGCAAATATTTTGATTAATCACGAGAAGAAAACCAACTGATATCGAGAATCAAACTCGGAAGGACGAAAAGTGTATAGGAACGGTCCTTGATGAGACCGGATTTTTTTAGATTTGTTTGTGATTTCGACCAGACCAATTATGGTTGCCTACGTTCCCCTCCTGACGAGGAGCTCAGGTCGCCGTAGTTCGGGCTTATCCCGATTGAAAAGAGAACGAATGTTGAAATTTGAGGATCTGAGGACCTTTGAGGATTTTGAGGATTTGGAGGATTGAAAAACATGTCCTCCTGGAGTGTCAATGAAAGACACGGATGCGAAGCCCCAGTGGGACATCCACGGCAAGTGTTTGCGGAAGATAAATGAAATATGCTCACATGAAGTGCCAAATGGATGGACTGAATTTGCACAATCTTAGATTGATGATCTTTTGAGCTGAGATGGATTTGGCTCTGATTTAAGCAAGCAATGAAGCATTAATTTGATTTAGCTCTCAAAGATATTGGAATGAAATTACTATCCGGTAGGGACTGTAGCTGGGTTTCCGGGCTTCGATCGGCCATCGGGTGATTTGGAAAGTTGTGACCTCTTAAGATGAGAGGTTGGATGGGCCTTTTGCTGACTGAACCTCTAAAGATGAGAGGTTGTCTTTTTAGGGATGTGTTTGGGATTTCTAAGGTGAGGAAATCTGTGATTGCATCTTCATTGCCTCTAAAAATGAGAGGTCAATCTTGGCATTGGCCGAGGGCAAGGGTAATGGTAATAGGAATATCCTCTAAAATTGAGAGGATGGCTTAGGGTTGGTTGGTGGATTGCTGACGAGAGAATATCCAATCTATCGAGAACTTTTGCAAACTTTCGAGAATTCGGGCTCCTTTTGAACATTGGAGAGCCTCTTGAGAAGTCAAAGAATTTTGCTGAATTGTGAAGATTTAAAATCCTTTTCGTTTTTTTTTTTTTTTTTTTTTATAACTTGGAAGGCCTCCTGAGGAGTTGAGGATCATCTTTGTCCTTCCTTCACGGCTTGAGTATTTTTTGCATCGCCGCTTCTCGAAGCTAACTTCTTGGCATTGCTTGAACTCCTCTCAGCAAGGAGCAAAGGTGATGGCTAAACAGGGTTTCGAAACATGCCGATCTTGAAATGAAAGGATATTGTTTGGTGAGGGTGAGATAATGGCTTTCCTATGGGTGAAAGGCTTCAACCTCAATCCCTACCGGATGACCTAAACGAAATTAAGTCTTCATTGCTTGCTTAAACTTTAAATGAGAAAAGATTTATGCAAATTCATCGAGCAACGAAATGATGAGGATGATGAAAGGGATGTGAGCATATGGGATGCAAGATAGGGAGTTGGTAAGCCCCAATTTGAGAAAGATATCAATTGATTTTCTCACTCCGATTAATTTAAACATGAGTCATTTCAAAGCATTAGTGGTTGAGCAGCACAAGCGATTATTTAGAATAGGACCATTTCAATTAAGTGTAACGTGGGTGTGCAAGTGATGTCTCGAGTCTAGCAAGAAGAGAAACAAAGATTTTTAACATTGGAAGAAAAGACTAGTCCAACGTGGGCTTAATAGACTCATGACAACGTAAAGGACACTCTAGAACCTATGACGCTGACTGACTGACTTTTCTGTCTTCAGATGGGAGAAACTCCGGGCTTCTGCTGATATCATAAAAAAGGATTGGATGCGACACTGGGGTAGGGACCCTTCTCAAGCTTCCCCATCAATAAGCCTTTGGATGAGAAGCTTCAAAGGGACGTAGTCATTGGTAACATGTCTAGGATACTGATGGTAGAGGCAAAACTTGCTAGCGTCCAACTTGGGATTGCAATGAACAGGGTTATAATTCACCAACGGTTGGACAAGTCCTCCGCTCGCTAAGACCTCAAAGAATTCCTCTATAGGCATCCCCACATCATCAAAGTACCGCCTTTCTCTCTTCTTCTGGATCATCTTTGGAGGTGACTCGGGTGTTGGCACCTTTTGCCGAATGGGAGTCATGATGGAAATGGAGGACATTTGATTCCAAAGCAGAGCACTAGCAGGCATGTAAGGAGCTGACCCCGGATGTTGCATAGATGACGAACCAAATCCAAAAGTTGAACCCATCAATGGCTGAGACTGATATCCCTGAGATTGAGGCTGGCTAACCGGAAACTGCAGAAAACCATCCTGGCTGAACTGATTTCCGGAGTAAGGGTGCTGATTCTGATGCTGGGCGTTACTTTGGAAGTGAGGACCATGAAATTGATAATGAGAACCCGGAAACAACAAACCCTGACTATTCGAAAGTTGGGACCCAAATTGGCTTAGAGGCAAGGAAGCAGTGGGGATTGGTGAGGAGGTCAAATCATGGAACATTGGTTGTGGTCCTCCAACTAGACCAAAACTCATCTGAGGGTTTGACTGCACACCAAGACTCGGAACATGAGTTGGACGAAATGTTGGAGCAAGGGGAAGAAGGGAGATATTCCTGATCTCGACATTAAACTCATTGGCATCGGTAATCTCCTCATAAGTCCCATCAGCACGTCGAATCATGGCAATATCGCGGCTTCTCATTGTTTCCACCAACACAGAATGTGCTGCCTCTTCTCTAGCTTTAGCGGCTTGAATGAGTAACTGGACCTCACGCTCTCTAACTAGAGCAGCTTCCAAATTAGCCCTCATCTCTTTCATTGACAGATCATGCCCGCCTTGCTGAACCATGGTAGATGAACCCTCAAATTGAGTAGTCATACTCTTTTCCGCACTAGGCATCTCTAAGAATGGATCGGATGCAAGCTCTGCTGACACTGACACTGCAACTGCCTCAAGACGCGAACTAAATGAACACTGGGAGCCGGAGCGCACACCCAACTTGCCGTAACTGGAGGGGAGAGAGCGAGTATAAGGCAGAGGATAGAGCTTTGAGATGGTATGGGAGAGGGAGGAGTACGAAAGGAGACGGACTCGTGCAACATCTTATTAATGGTTTGAATAAAAACAATTTTTTATTAGTCCTAAGAATGGTTGGAAAAGGGGGACACCTTCTTTTTCGCATTCTACACTATTCCTGGACTAGTGGGTTCCATCACTACGTCTATAGACCCCCTGTATTCCACCTGTATTGCACACCCGGAACGAACAATCCCGGATGAGGTCCTATAGGGCACGTGGAACCCACCAATCAAAAGGCAAAACGGACCTAAGGGCATACAAGTCAGAACAAATCAAACTCAAGATTTTCAAAACCAAGTTCAAGTCAACAACGTCTTGACTCGGGAGGAGAGAGGGTCAGAAGTACGTTTGAATGTACGAGACCGCAATTTGCAGGTAAAATCCTGAAAAAATTCGGCATGACCTCTCCTCACTTCGAGTCGAAAATCCGGCATGACCTATCGTTGCTTCATGGCAAAATTTTGGCATGACCTATCGTTAGTACGTGTCAAAAATTCGACATGATCTCGCGTTAGCGCATGTCTGATGGAGGAAAACTCCCTCTTGTAATAAAAACCGAGCAAGTGTACTCACTACCGGTGTAGCAGTATGCAAATGCAGGGGTCGAATCCACAGAGACTCGTTGGTAAACAAATAAAGTGAAAGCAGTGAATTTTGTAACCAAAGTTTATAATTTTGATTTAAAACTAAAAGCATAAATTAAATAACAAAAACTAATTAAACGAGAAAACAGATTATGAGCAGAGATTCGTAGATTGGATTTCACTTCACCATCATTCTATGCAGAATTTTACTTATAAAACATTAACTCAACTTCTAGGGTTCATTCACTTTAGCTAGGATCGACACGGTTAGGTGGCCGGATTACAATCCTAAATACTCTCTTAATATTGTGAATTCTATTACGGTTCCACCATATGCCAAGAATAAATTAAGCACGAAAGAATACAAGAACCTAATATTGATCCGATTCTATTACGGCACAGACCAAATTATTCAATCAATAGTGGTCAATGTATCAAAATCCCAAATTAATGGCGAATTCGATACCCAAATATTCAAAGACGAGTTCGTATCTTAACATACGTCTCGAATCTAAGAACAAGAAATTAAAATCTATTAATGAACTAGAAGGAATTAAATAGAAAGAATTAAAATATTATTGCATAGAAATCCGGTTCAGATCAAACCAATCTACAAATCTAATAAATTAGCTACTCATAATTTACAAATAATAAAAACCTGGAATAAATTGTTCTTCTCCTCAATTGATTTCTTCCCAGCAAAAAGAATAAAAATCCAAACTCAAACTAAAATATGATATAATGATATAATATATATATATATATGCTTCTACGTGGCTGCTGTGCAATTTATAAAGAATTAGGGCAAAAGTAGGGACCAAGGCCAGGAAATTACAATAATGCCCTTCAATTGTACGCTGCAAAAGTGGTGCTGAAATGGACGTCGGAAGAAGCGCGGCCGCCCTGGTTGATTGGCGCGCCCGCTCTTGTGGGCCGTGAGTTTTGGTCGAGAGTTCTCTCCTTAGCGCGGCCGCCTTTCTGGAGTAGCGCGTCCGCCCTTTAATTCCTTGCCATGCAATGCTTCCTTCTTGGCCCAACAACCCAACCTTGGCCGGCCCATTTGTTTTGGCCGTATCATTAAGTGGCCGGCCACCTTGCCTAGAATTCTTCAGCCATGGCCTTGATTTAAATAATTAGTATACTCGTTTCGTCTCGCACTTTTGCAATCGCATTTTGATCACTATAATGACTTCTTCTGCACTTCGCTCTTTGGGATTTTATTTTTCATTTAATCCCACGAATTTTTATAAATTAAATTCGTCCAAAAATTCCATATTTCCAGTTTAGTCCCTGAATTTCCAATAATTCCTATTTAGTCCAAAAGCATCCAATTGTCAGTTTAGTCCTTGAGCTCGTAATTTCAGTTTTTTTTTCTTCTCTGCTCCGCTCCACTTTATTCCTTTTGCACTTTTAGCCATAAAATGCACCTTTAATCAGCTCTATACCCTGTACTCATAAAATACTCACAAACCACATCAAATATACATAAAACTCGGGAATCAAACGCAAAGAAAGCCTAAAAGTGCATCATTTGGATGGGTAAATACACATTCATCAAACACCCACAAACTAACCTTTTGCTCGTCCCGAGTAAAACAAAACTAAAAGAAGTAAAATAAAACTACTCTAAATAAAATATTAAAATATAAAAACAAAATAATTTTTTTTTTATTTTTTTTTGGGATGTTCTATCACAGATGAGTCATTGGCCATATAAGTCTCAGATTCTTACCAACACGCATAATCAATAAGTGCCACCACAGTAATGGGATTACAATCACATTGAAGCATAAAACTCACAATTTTCCACCGCGACCTGAATGATGAATGAATTATGGGAGGTCACTGCCAACAACCTAAGATTGTTTATGGATTCACTAAGTGATGCTCTAAACCAATATGCCATAGACAGTACAACCCAAAAAGGACACTCATATGCATATTTACACAATTTTCAACCCGATTACTCGATAATGAAAGAATGATATGGCTTAAAAGTTAAGTGCGAAAGATCGCAGGGCTAGGTTCATGGTTACAAATGAAGGTAAGGACATACGAAAATACGAAAGTGAAACTAGAAAGTCTTCTTTTATCACAACATCCTCACTTTGATGATAATTTCTCCACTCACCCTTATTACTTCCCAATGTGCCAACCAACAAACTAAAACTTTTTCATACATTGACATGGGGTTGAGTTGATTCCATTGCTTTCTTTGGTCACCTTAAAACATAATTTCCACTTCAACATTATTAGAGAGGGCAAGGCTTTTTTTTTTTTTTTTTTTTTTTAATCTTGCACACATGTATCCCGAAGAATGTGCATTTAATATTTTGCTCAAGCCCCTCTATTCATTACATAACATGACCCTTTTATTTCTTTTCGTGACCACTTTCCACTCAACCCTTAATTTTCCAAACTTCCCCCACAATTTCCAATTCATTCCCTAGTTTCACTGAAAAGGTGAGAAAAATTAAATTTGTGTATAGGTTAAAAGGGTAAGACAATGAGGGTACAAAAGAAGGCAAATGGTGGTCTAAGATAACCTCCCACTTTGTGAGAGATTCCATTCTTTTTCAAGCTCAAACGGGGTTCTAGCGGAAAATTTTATATAAGTGACTCGAAAGTTTAAGGCTTACAAAAAGGGATTCAAAGAATAGCCATATATATCAAGTAACCTATTGACGTGTTATTGACAATCATGCAGACATGTTCTAGGGACCCCGAGAATACACAAAGTGATCCCATAAAGGGCACCTAAGTTGATGACAATGACCGAGAATATGATACGAAAGTGAGAGGTGGCGCAATCATAATTTAAATGTTTCAATGCGATCCCAATCACCACACTATTAATAGCACATGTGATTTTAAAATTAAAGCACACTCTAATCATCACTGACTTTTGCCAACATCCCAACTATGAAAAGAACAAAAATTTTTATTTTTTTCTATTTTTTTAGAGGGTGACACTATATACACTCCCCTATAAACCCACAAACTCGGAGAGTTGCCTACCCCCAAACTCAAAACATGCTATGTCCTCAGAGCACAGAGAACAAAAGCGTGCCTTGGGCTTAACGGATGGCAAGACACTACTAAACAGTAATTAACGTAAAAATAAAACATACCTTATTGGGTTGCCTCCCAAGCAGCGCATTTGGTTAAAGTCGTTAGCCCGACTATGGTCCCAAGCTTACTTGGCCTTTGCTTTGCGGCCTTTGGACCATCTCTTCTCCTCGCGGGCACAGACGCCCTTCTATTTCCAAATCAGTTCTCCATTGTCAACAAGTAGGGGTAAAGCCACATTTATTTTTGAAACTTTACGCTTGTGCTTACCCCTCTTTCTTTTCTTTTTATTGGGGTGTTCACCCCCAAACTCAATCTTTTCTTCAACCTGCATAACACCATTCTCACAACCAAGATCAAGAGAGTCATCATGCACAAAAATATTTAAAAATATAGAATCAGATAAATCACTATAACTCTCCTCACTAACTCTCGATTTTGAAGGCCCTTGTGGTAAATGTGTTGGATTCGACTCTTTATGGGAGTCGTGTGGGGAGTGATACGACCCGTTACTCCTAGAGTATTGGTCGGCCTTAATGTTACTAGCCAAGGGACAAACGTCCGCATTATCCCCACTTTTCTCACATCCATTCACATCATATTTAAAAATTGGAACATCAGTTATGGCTCCTACAAAACTATCATTAAGGGGAAGGTTCTTGTCATTATTAAACATACAAAACTTACATTCCTCCCCCATACCTCTCAAGGACACCATCCCTTGACACACATCAATGGTGGCCTTAGTGTCAAACATAAATGGCCTCCCAAGCAGAATGGGAGTTTTCAGTTGTTCCTCACTTGATCCCTCCATACACATCACATAAAAGTCAATAGGGATAATGATTTTATCAATTTTAACCAACACCCCTTCAATAACCCCTAAGGGTCTTTTGATTGAGAGATCCGCCAATTGCAAGTCTCTCATGGGTGGTTTCAACTCACATACCCCCAAACTTCTAAAAACATGAAAGGGCATCACATTGACACTTGCCCCAAGATCCAACAAACCTTTAAAATTTTGACCCCCTAAAGAAATTGGGATAGTGAAACATCCGGGGTCTTTTTGAACATGTTTGATTTTTTTAAACTCCACACCACTCGGGGATGTGGTTTTTACAACATTAGGGAGAGGGGTTTCTAAATTTAATGCAGAAAATACATGTTGAATCTCCCCACTCTCATCCTCATTAACCTCATCATTATTATCAAAACAATCAAAATTATCAAGAGAAGATAGAAATACCTCCTCAATTTCCTCACTTTCATCCCACACTGTTGTGATTGACTTTGCTTGCTCAGGTGGGTTCTTCTCTTTCATCAACTCTTGGGCAACCTTCACAAGCTGCTCTACTTGTGTGCCCATCTTTTCAATCGCAGCTTCTGAATTTCTATTACTTTGCTGCACCTCCATCCTTAACTGCTGGACTGCCAGCTCCCAAGGCTCTTTATCATGTTGTCCAGGTGGTGGCACATGAAGAGGTTTCACTTGCTGATTATGATGGCTACCCCATGGATTGTAGTTACCATATGGGTTGCCTTGGGGTGGTGACCTTGGTGCATATCCATTGAAAGCATGTGCCTGTTCAGGATTATAAAAGAAATTTGCTGCACTTGGACACATATTAGTGACATGAGATGATAAACCACAATTTCTACAATAATCAGTAATAACATTAGCACTAGCATTAGTGCCACAAGCAGTCAATTTATCCAATTTATTATTTAAAAGTGCAATCTGCTTCGAAATATTATCACTAGCATTCAATTCAAGTACCCCCCTTGTTTTACCCCTAGAACTCTTTTGTTGAGAATTAGCACTCAACATCTCGTATAAAGCTTTAGTCTCATCCGGGGTCTTGGCTCCTATCGAGCCTCCAGCAGCATTGTCAACCATTGATTGACCATTGTCATTCAAGGCATCATAAAAGGCTTGGTTCAGTGAGGGTAGTGTGAAGTTGTGGTGGGGACACTGTATTAACATCGTATTAAATCTTTCCCACACCTCATGAAAGGGCTCCCCCACATCTTGGGAAAATGTCATCAATTTCTGTGTAAAACTAGCCAACAGATGATGTGGGTAATATCTTTTAAGGAACACATCTTGCAATTCTGCCCAAGTACTGATGTTGCTCGGTGCAAGCATCATCAACCATGTTTTAGCCACTCCCTTAAGAGTGTAAGGAAAACACTTCAGTCTAATTTGCTCCTCAGTAACTCCCTCCCTTAGTAGGAACTGGGCTACCGTCATTATGTATTCTTTCAAGAAAGTCAAGGCATCCTCGCCTGGTAGCCCCTGAAAACTAGGTAACATAGCAAAATACTGACCTTTGACATCTAAATTCTTTGCTGCTTCGGACAGCACTATGCATGAGGTGGAAGTGTCCACCCTAGGTCTAAGGTAATCATTCATTGTTTGTGCCGGTGGTTCTGCCATCTCGGCTTTTTCTTCCTCTACCTTGGTGGTGAAGGGTTCTGATTCGATGTCCAAATCTGAAAAGAGAGGATTAAAGAGGGGATCGCCCTCAAATGCTTCCTCAAGTCTATTGATGTTGTCGTCCAATGGCACCAATGTAGGCTTCAAAGAACGACGACCTTGCATTCACTACCTAACCTACTTGTTTACTTGCGACAAGTCCCCGGCAACGGCGCCAAAAACTTGATGGAGGAAAACTCCCTCTTGTAATAAAAACCGAGCAAGTGTACTCACTACCGGTGTAGCAATATGCAAATGCAGGGGTCGAATCCACAGAGACTCGTTGGTAAACAAATAAAGTGAAAGAAGTGAATTTTGTAACCAAAGTTTATAATTTTGATTTAAAACTAAATGCATAAATTAAATAAAAAAAACTAATTAAACGAGAAAACAGATTATGAGCAGAGATTCGTAGATTGGATTTCACTTCACCATCATTCTATGCAGAATTTTACTTATAAAACATTAACTCAACTTCTAGGGTTCATTCATTTTAGCTAGGATCGACACGGTTAGGTGGCCGGATTACAATCCTAAATACTCTCTTAATATTGTGAATTCTATTACGGTTCCACCATATGCCAAGAATAAATTAAGCACGAAAGAATACAAGAACCTAATATTGATCCGATTCTATTACGGCACAGACCAAATTATTCAATCAATAGTGGTCAATGTATCAAAATCCCAAATTAATGGCGAATTCGATACCCAAATATTCAAAGACGAGTTCGTATTTTAACATACGTCTCGAATCTAAGAACAAGAAATTATAATCTATTAATGAACTAGAAGGAATTAAATAGAAAGAATTAAAATATTATTGCATAGAAATCCGGTTCAGATCAAACCAATCTACAAATCTAATAAATTAGCTACTCATAATTTACAAATAATAAAAACCTGGAATAAATTGTTCTTCTCCTCAATTGATTTCTTCCCAGCAAAAAGAATAAAAATCCAAACTCAAACTAAAATATGATATAATGATATAATATTTATATATATGCTTCTACGTGGCTGCTGTGCAATTTATAAAGAATTAGGGCAAAAGTAGGGACCAAGGCCAGGAAATTACAATAATGCCCTTCAATTGTACGCTGCAAAAGTGGTGCTGAAATGGACGTCGGAAGAAGCGCGGCCGCCCTGGTTGATTGGCGCGCCCGCTCTTGTGGGCCGTGAGTTTTGGCCGAGAGTTCTCTCCTTAGCGCGGCCGCCTTTCTGGATTAGCGCGTCCGCCCTTTAATTCCTTACCATGCAATGCTTCCTTCTTGGCCCAACAACCCAACCTTGGCCGGCCCATTTGCTTTGGCCGTATCATTAAGTGGCCGGCCACCTTGCCTAGAATTCTTCAGCCATGGCCTTGATTTAAATAATTAGTATACTCGTTTCGTCTCGCAATTTTGCAATCGCATTTTGATCACTATAATGACTTCTTCTGCACTTCGCTCTTTGGGATTTTTTTTTTCATTTATTCCCACGAATTTTTATAAATTAAATTCGTCCAAAAATTCCATATTTCCAGTTTAGTCCCTGAATTTCCAATAATTCCAATTTAGTCCAAAAGCTTCCAAATGCCAGTTTAGTCCTTGAGCTCGTAATTTCAGTTTTTTTTTCTTCTCTGCTCCGCTCCACTTTATTCCTTTTGCACTTTTTAGCCATAAAATGCACCTTTAATCAGCTCTATACCCTGTACTCATAAAATACTCACAAACCACATCAAATATATATAAAACACGGGAATCGAACGCAAAGAAAGCCTAAAAGGGCATCATTTGGATGGATAAATACACATCCATCAATGTCAAAAACGCGTCATGACTTCTTGCGAAGCCAAGTCGAGAAATCAACATGTACCTACGTCGAGACATGTCAAAATTTTGACATGTACTCACGTTAAGTTATGTCGTAATTTCGACATGAAGAGGGAGAGTATTCCAAGACTTTGGAAACTAAGTACGACTTGAACTTTGTGAGAAAATTTTGAAAATCGAGTTTGAAAATGTTTTGAAAAGTATTTTTGCCAAAAACCAACCGGTCACGGTAGAAAGTGTGTCACGGTGTTGGGTCAAATTATATGTGGACTCAGAATTGCTTAATCCCAATCACATGGCTAGTTAGAGACCCCTAATTTAATTAGATTTTATTTTTGGATCTCTTACTGATGCCCTCTCTGTTTATTCAGTAAGTCTTGCAGGTTACTATCCTGCTGGTGGGATCTGCCTGGTAATCAGCAGGAGTTAACACTTTTCAGCAACATACTTCAGCAGATAGGTGACTTAAATTTGGGATGACTTCCTTCATTTGAAATAATCTCTCAGTCACAACGGTCACATCTCTATCTCCTTCATCGTACTTGTTTGCTAAAAGTAGTTACATTTTCCTGCCAACGCCATTCTGCCGGTTCTGACACAAGAGCTACTTTTAGCTCTACTTTGTCCTTTGTCTGCTGGTGCAGGTAACCGGTTGGGACAAAAAGGGTTATTACCCGCCGAACAAAAGCAGAAATGTCTTATTCAAATCTCCCGCATTAATTGCAAAGATATGGCATTAAATGATCCTCACCTACCAACCATATTTTTCTTATTCCTATTCTACCCTTCAACGGCATCTCTAGTTCTTCTCTCTCTTTCTCTCAAAGTATATATATAGAAGACCTTGCTGCATTGAAGATGGTTGGTGGTTGCATTGAAGAAGAGTGTGCTTGAAGCATTGAATGAAGCTCAAGCCTTCAAATCCAGAAAATCATTAGACATTATTAGGGATATACACTCGTGCACATCTCAATCAACCTTGTAAGTATTCTCCAACAAGACAATCATTAGAATGCATTGATTGAGAATCACACACACACCTGTGTGAGATAAGTCTAACTTGCCACTCAAAAACACCTGGTCAGCTCTTCATTTAATGATCCATCAGTAGATCCTTGTATTCAGTACTTGTAACCGGCAAGGCCGCACTTGTAATAGACTAGGACATACTGATAGTAAACTTCTCTCAAATCCAAGATCTGACCAATCTTGGTAGAGGACGTAGCAGCATTCACGCTGCGAACCTCTCCAAATACTGTGTCTCTGTCTTTACTTTATTTTCATCTTGCCAGTCGTTCATCGATACAAATCAGAACAGCTCATCCTGCTGAATCATAAGTATTTCCCTAAACCAAACAAGTTGCTCTGCATATATGATTTAAATAAATACCTTGTGTTAAAATCAAGCTCTAAACAACTTCTTGCTGATTTTTTGTGAGTTCAAACTAAGTCACAAATATTCCGTTGTGCTTACTGATTAACTTACAACATTCTGATTAGTGACTTTGACCATTAAGGTATTTTAAATTAAAATTCTAAAAAGGCTATTCACCCCCCCCTCTAGCCTATTTCCTTGCCTATTGGGCCTAACAATTGGTATCAGAGCTTGACATTTTTGAAAGAAATTTCCAAGCCTCACAGCTTGATTGCCGATACCATGGCGGGAAAAATTATGCAGACGTTTAACATCACTACCATACCGATGTTGAACATCAACGAGTTTGGTGTTTGGAAATCCCGAATGATAAAGTACATGAACTCCATAGATGAACGATTAATGAAAGTAGTGGAAGGTGGACCGATTACTCCCTTGAAGGTTCAAACCACCTACAAACTGATACCTTCCACTCCCCTAACTGCGCATGCTGACGCTGACGATGAACAACAAACGGATGTTCAAGTTACGGAAACTCTGGTTGAAAAACCAAGAGATGAATGGACTGATGAAGACAAGTTAACCTATGCTCTTGATGGGAAAGCCAGCAACATTATCTCATGTGGTTTAGATGACAAACAGTACAAGCTCATTGACTTGTGTTACACGGCACAAGAATGCTGGAACAAGCTCCTTGAATACTTCGAGGAGATGCACGCACCAAGGACAACAGGCTTTATGACGCTATTGCTGAGTTCGAATCCTTCAAAAAGTCAGACGGCGAATCACTCAGAAAAGCATATGATCGGTTCTGCGAGGTAAGTAATCTATGTGCTTCTCTTGGTAAAGTATATACTATGAAAGACCTGAATATACGCTTTCTAAGTGCTTTAGGAAGTATATATCATACCAAGGTCACTGTTCTTAGAGAAGCTAGAGATTTAAATACCACTTCTATTCAAAATATTGTGTCTAGTCTATTTTTGTATGAGAGAGAACTACAAAAACTTAATGTTCTCGACAAAAACTTCAAATGCATGTCTCTCTCAGCACAGACTCAGATATCTCAAATGCCTACTCCTTACCCTCCTACTGATCAATGCCAAAGCCCTTGCTGTAGCAAAACCCTTGAAAGTCCTCCTGAGCCTCTTATGGAAGAAGAGGAATTTGCTGCATTTGCCAGGAACTACAGAGAGTTCAAAAACTTCAAGAAAATGCAAAAAGACAGCAAACCAAATCAAAACAAACCATTTACTACTCCCTTCCATAGAACCACCAGCAACCATAAGCCTTCTACTAGCACTGCTGATGGAAAGAACAGCAAAGGAGACTTGGTATGTTTTAACTGCCGAAAACCTGGACATTTTGCATCTAAATGTCCCCAACCAAAATATGAGTATGTCGTGAAATCGGTAAACCAAAGACATCCAAAGTCCAGAAGCTATGTTGCGGATGACAAGACCGAGAAAGCTATGCCACACGGTGTGAAACTCGACTCGAAGGAGAAGCGCCGCCGATGACAATGAAGATGCTGATATAAGTTTTGTTGCCCTGGATGCCGATGATGAAATAGCACTAGATCTACCTACTCCTATTCATCGGAATGCTTCTCCTCCAAGAACACCATCAAGGAGAGAAAAACCAGCAAGACATTCATTCCAAGAAGTCAAAGTCAATGCAGTCAATCCTTATGGTTACAAGGTTCATCAAGTTGGAACCTCACTTTATGGACAGTGTGGACCCATTGCCTCCCATGCAACTGAACCAAGTCCTCCACAACCCTCTGAAAAGAAGCTATCCTTTACCAAACTCCCAAGTATTTCAAGAAATCTTGCCAAACCCATCTCATCCCTACCCAACTTCTCTCCTGAGCCAAAAGATCACTCAGCCAAAAGAAACATAACCGAACCTCTTCCTGAGATATCTAAGGCTGAGATGATAGAGACCATGGATGAACTTTTTATTGATTATGAAAAGTTGAGTAGTGTTCATGAAATATTGACTGTTGATTTCAGTTTAGTTTCTGCTGAAAGAGACTCACTCAAAACAGAACTTGATTCTTTAAAAACAAAACTGAGTGAGTTCGATCAGCTTCAAACTGAAAACCTGGATCTCAAAAGCAGAGCAAAAGTACACATTGCACAGATTAAGGATTTAGCTCAAAGAAATGATTCTCTTATGAAAACCATTGAAATCTTTTCAAAACCTAACGCTGCTAAAATGGCAATTAATGCAAGCCAAGCTTCTCCTAAAAATGACCAACATGGGATAGGATTTGAAACTAGCAGTAGCAAGTGTACTGATGTCTCTGTAATTGAGAAAAAGGATAAGAAGGCTGAGAACAACTCGATTAACCCATTGCATAAGGATACCAAGCCAAAATATAATGTTGTATCAATGAAGTATCCTCACTACAAGGAAATGGAGAAAGCCAGGTACGTACAAAAGGGAATTAAGATTGCTGATAATGATTCTGCGGATGAAAACATTAAAAGTAAATGCATCAGCAAAGCTGGCATTGCCAATCTTGATTCAGCTGTCGATGATCAGTCTCCCCCAAAGGTGACTGGCAAAGGCAAGCAGAAAGACAAAAAGGGCAAAACCAACACTTATAAAGTCCCTAAGTTCGTGTCTGCTGATTCTCCTAAGCCTAATGATGCAATGACTAAATCTAGTGGTATCTTGCCTACTACTCAGTCAATCAGCAAAGTGAGATGTGAAAATTGTTTGGATTATGGTCATCATGCTCATGAATGCCTCTTGAAAAGCCTTTCAGGACCCACAGTGGCAAATGCCTCTAGTGGCGGCCAGATATGGCTGCCCAAGAGGAACTAACCTCTTGGACCCAGTGAATAAGGGGGACCATAAGCATGTTTAACTTGCAGGTATGCTTTATGGCCTCGACTGATGCCAGCAAAGATGTTTGGATTTTGGATAGTGGCTGTTCAAGACACATGACTGGCCGTGCCGATCTCCTGGCCGATATTGCCGATGCATCGTCGTCCCGTAGTTTTTGGTGACAATGGTAGAGGTAAAATAATTGGATGTGGTACATCATTAGAGGTGCGATTCTTGTCTGACAGAAGGTCTCTTTGGTGGATGGACTCAAACATAACCTTCTCTCCATATCACAATTCTGTGATAGAGGAATGCAATGTATCTTCACTACTTCAAGTTGCTATATAAAAGATATTGCCTCGAATGAAACTCTTCTCACTGCCAAAAGGAAAGGTAACATTTGTGCAATAGATTTAAGCGCTATTACTGGTGTTACTAATATCTGTTTTGTAGCTAAGAACGTCAATGAGAACTCGTGGCTATGGAACAAGAGACTCAGTCACTTAAACTTCAAATCAATATCCAAGCTTGCCAGTTCTGGATTGGCAACTGGTCTTCCAAAAGTGTCTGCTGATCATGGAAAGAAGTGCAGAGCTTGCCAGTTGGGAAAACAACACAAATCCTCTTTCGAGATCAAGCCCTGCATGTCAACTTCTAGGTGCCTACAAATGTTACATATGGATCTATTTGACCCCACAACTACAGCCAGCCTTGGGGGAAGTAGATATACCTTGGTCGTAGTAGATGATTATTCCCGATATACTTGGGTGGAAGCTTTCAGCAACAAAGATGATACATATGCTGTTGCCACCAAGTTATTCAGACTACTACAGACTCAGAAGGAGAGCGATATCGTTAGCATGAGATCAGACAATGGGACTGAATTTACAAACAACGGTATTGCTCGATATTGTGATGATCATGGCATAGACCATAATTTCTCTGCTGCTGGTACACCTCAACAAAATGGTGTAGTTGAGAGAAAGAATAGGACGCTTATTGAAGCCGGTAAGACCATGATTTCTGAAGCTAGGCTGCCGAAATATTTCTGGGCAGAAGCTATTCATACCGCCTGCTTCACTCAGAACAGATCTCTCATCAACAAATTCCATAATAAGACTCCTTATGAACTCTGGAGAGGCCGAGTACCAAATATAGGATTCTTCAAAATATTCGAGTGCAAATGTTATGTGCTTTACAACGGAAGAGAGCACCGAGGTAAATTTGATGAAAAAGCTGATGAAGGCATCTTTGTCGGCTACTCAAAGCACAGTAAGGCCTTTCGAGTTTTCAATAAGAAACTTTTGAAAATTGTTGAATCTGTTCATGTAACTTTTGATGAATTTGATTTGTTAGAGTCTGACCAGACTCCAAATAGTGCTAACCAATCTAGTGGTTTTGAGACAGGTGAATCTAGCAATTCTAATCAATCTGCAGATAATGTGCAAGATCCTTTTGTTGTTGCAGAAGATCCAGTGGACATCTTTCCATCCTCAGCAAGAAATCGTCCTGTTGATAATCCTCAAAATGTCTCTGCTGATAGCCAATCTGCCAATCCTTCTCAACCTGTGCCAATGAATCCTAGCCCAAATCCAATCTCTGTAATTCATCCTCCTATACCAAATATTCCTCGATCAAATTCCAAATCCACTCAAAGTCCAAACCCTACTATCTCTCCTATTCCTTTAAATATATCATCTTCCAAATCTGCTGCTGATTCTGAACCTCCTCTAGAATCCTTAAGACAAGAATCAGTAAGACAAGACCTACGGAGAGAAGTTAGACCTCATCGTGACCATCCTCTTGATAATGTCATTGGTGACGTCTTTGGGCCCAGAGTGACCAGGAATCTGAACAAGGACTTTGATGAGAATCTTTTCTCTTCAGCTATGGTGTCTGATATTGAGCCTCAGAAGACTGAAGAAGCCCTTGCTGATCCAAGCTGGGTGGAAGCTATGCAAGAAGAGTTAAATCAGTTTGAAAGATGTAAAGTCTGGGAACTGGTTCCGAGACCTTCCTCTCAGCAAGTCATTGGAATGAAATGGGTATTCAGAAACAAGCTGGATGAATCAGGAAAGATTACGAGAAACAAAGCAAGATTAGTGGCCAAAGGATACCTTCAAGAAGAAGGGATTGATTATGACCAAACTTTCGCACCAGTAGCAAGATTAGAAGCGATAAGACTGTTTCTTGCCTATGCTGCCTTCAAAGAATTCAAACTATATCAAATGGACGTGAAAAGTGCATTCTTAAATGGTGAACTTCAAGAGCTGGTCTACGTTGAACAACCGCCAGGCTTTGAAGATCCTAAGAAACCCAATCATGTCTACCGATTGAAGAAAGCTCTCTATGGCTTGAAGCAAGCTCCTAGGGCCTGGTACGAAACCCTGTCCAAGTTCCTACTCAGTGACGGTGTGGGATTTACAAGAGGAAAGATCGATACAACTCTATTTGTGACCAAGCACAAGGGCCATTCATTGTTTGTTCAAATATATGTGGACGACATCATCTTCGGTTCCACAAATGAAGCCCTATGCAAAAGATTTGAAAAGCTCATGCAAAGCAAGTTCGAAATGAGTATGATGGGTGAGCTAACCTATTTCCTTGGTCTTCAAGTAAAGCAAACCGATGAAGGAATTTTTATACATCAAGCCAAATACACCAAGGAGCTAATCAAGAAATTTGGTTTCGATAATGCTCATCCTCAAAGCACTCCAATGGCGACAAATGTGCATCTTGACAAAGACGAGTCCGGCAAGAAAGTGGACATGACTCTTTACGCAGGAATGATTGGTTCATGCTCTATCTAATGTACCAGACCAGATATTATGTTTGCCGTTTGTGTCTGCGCAAGATTTCAAGCCGACCCAAGAGAATCCCATCTGCAAGCTGTAAAAAGAATTATCAAATATCTAAGTGGCACTGCTAACCTAGGCCTATGGTATCCCAGAGATTCTTCTTTCAATCTTATCTGTTACTCAGATGCTGACTATGCAGCTTGCCGAGTAACAAGGAAGAGCACCAGTGGAACATGCCAGTTTCTTGGTGAGAGGCTAGTTTCTTGGTCATGCAAAAAGTAAACAGCAACCTCAACTTCCACAACTGAGGTTGAATACATTGCTGTAGTTCTTGCTGACCCCAATGCTACCAGCATATCCAAACTTAAGTTAAAGCACCACAGTGAAGGTGATTGGAAAAGGATTAGCAGACAGTCTGCTGATGGAGCCCCTGTTCCTGTTGTTAGAGTTGCTGCTCCTGCTGAGAGTTCAACTATTGCTCCTGCTGCTGAGAAATTCAAGAAGAAGAAATCAAAGAAACCATCCCTAGCCCCTTCTAGTTCCAAGCCTTCAGTTATCTCAGCCCCTACTTCCTCATCCACCGTTGCTGCTGGCCCTGTTACAAGAGCTAAGAAATCTGCCTCCATTCCTGCTGCCCCATCCTCTGCTGAACCAAAGAAGAGAACCCTGCCTGCATCTTCTGCCAAACCATCCAAGAAATCAAAATCTGTCACTACCAAAGCTCCTGAATCCTTCCCTATTCCTTCTTCTGATCCTAGAGTCAGAAAAACTTTGTTTGCTGAACCCATTCTTGATGATGCATCACTGCTCCCCAAACCAATCTTCAGAAAGGTCACTAAAACTCCTGAGGAAATTTATCAAGAAATTTCTGAAAGAAGAAGAAGAATTGAACAAGATTTGAGGAGGAGGATTCCATTACAGCCCCTTCTACTCTCCTACCCTAACCTCCCTAATATTCAGCACACTGCCTCATCCGGAGTAGCCATTGAAGCAAGAACCAGGAAGTGTGCTCCTATCAAGAACCCCACATTCCACATCTATTTCAATAACCCTTGGTCCATGATCAACAAGATTGCTCCAAGCAATTGGGTATTTCCAATTGACCATCTCCAGCCATTCATCAGAAGGCTTCTTCAATTTCATGAAGAGCAGAAAGACACTGTGCCTGCTGGAAACCTAACTGACTATGTTGATAGATCAAGAGTGGACTTGAATGAGGCCTTTGTTGAGAAGTTTCCTCCACTCTCCAAGTACCAGAACTTCAGAAAGAATGTGTTGATGCTGAATTTCAATCGATATTTTGATCTTCTGCCTCTCCTCTGGAATCAAATCTATCTTTTTCAGGATCGGATTAGGCAAGATCTGATGGTCATCTCTGTGTGGATTGCATATGCCTCTGTCTACAAAACTCAGTTTGATTTTGAAGAAAATGATCCCTATCAGCTAGGAAGAGCTGAAAACGATGAAGACTGGGGATTCAAGTATTCTGATGCTGAGAGTCTGACCAGAGGTCCTCTTGCCACTCAGTTTATTGAGAATGTTTTGAAGATGACTCAGGAGCTCATCACTTATTCTGAAGAAGCATTGAAGAGAAAAGTTGATCGTCCTTCTGATAAGAATGCTGATTCTAGCAATGCTGCTGATGTTCCTTCTGCTGATTCCTCAAGTGACACTATTGAATCCAGCAGAACTATTTCTGATGATGACCAGCAGTTTATCAGCAATGTGCTTCTGAAAGGTACTCCTGCATCTGGTGCACACTCCAGCCCATCTGCTGGCCCTGCTCAACCTCCACCTATAGTGGTTACAGGAGGTGTTTTCCTTAATTCTGAGCAAGCTCCCATTTTCTTTGATGTTCCTGCTGAACCCTTCCAAGAGATTGTTGAGTTGGGAGGAGGAGCTACTTCAGATGCTGACATTGCTGCTGATCTTCAAACCCAAGAAGTTGATAATGCCTTCTCTGCTATTGTTGTCTATAACCCTGTTCAAGCACTCATTCATCAAGCCGTTGCTGATTTCTTGACCAATGATGATTCTCTCCCTGTTGCTGATGAGGACAGTCTAGATGAAATAGACCCAGAAGATTATGAGGAGATTCCAGATGTTGCTGAAGAAGATACCACACCTCCCTCTTGGTACAACTCTCTTTCTGATCACTGTAGGTTGATGATATGCTCCAATTGGTATACTACCATGAAGTCCATTCCCAAGGACTCTGCTTGTAACCCCCTTTTCCCTCCTCATCAAAAACTCAAGTGGAGATCTGGTACAAGGTTAGTAAAGAACCCCTTCAAGAATTCTGTTCCTACTGAAGGTTCTAACAGCATGCCCCCTATTCTGCTTAAATGGGACAATGATATCAAGCATGGCAAGAAGAAAACCCCTGCTGTTTCTCATGCCAAAGTCAAATCTCTCCCTCCAGCCACAAATCAACCTGGCTCCTTAAGAATTCGTGGTGAAATTTGTCCTGCTGGTGAATCTCCTATTGAAGTTTGCACTTATTCTGGTGGAATTCTGTTGAAGCGTTTGATGATTAATGATCATGTGGTTGAAACTCTTGAGTACTCTCCTTATTCTGCCGTTGGTGTTTGGAAGATGGTTTATCAGCATGCCCTGGCCATTACTCTACCATTTTATGCTTCAAGACCCTGTCTGCAAGACCATTCAGTAGATACTGGCAGGATTCTCAGTCTTGGCATTATGCGCACCTTGCTAAATGGAAGAGCATTTCTAAATTTCATGATTGCTGTTCAGCTCTCTTTGGAAAACAATGGTCAGATGTTCTTTGATCCTTCTCCATCTTCTGATCTTTCTATCATAGTTCATCCTAATTTCCCTCTCCTGGTTAATCCTTCTGCTCCAAGATCTGCTGATATTCCTTTGATTGTCAGCACAATCATTCCTACCACATTCTTGGCCCCTGCTGATTCTCCTCCTGTCTATACCTTGTTTGGCTACTTTGCTAATCAGCATGGCCATCTTTCTGAAGCTTATGAACCGGTAGTTAGAGGTGACATTGGTGATTTGGGTATGTTTTTCCGTGGTGAGCTTGAACTGATAAAGGAGTTGGTGCTTAAGTCCACTTAGGAGGAGGAAGACTTAGCAAACAGAATCTCCAACTCAGTCTCTGCCAATCTTTCAGCCGCTATTGCTAAAGCCATCAGCAAGCCCAGTCCCTCTTCTGCCAGAGCCACCATCAGTGATCTCAGTATCGGTGAAGAAAGATTTAATCAGCTTTGTGATCTTATAGATAGCACCATCAAGACTTAGCAGCTCCTGGTTGATGCAAATTTGAATCAAGATCTCGGCATCAAAGATCTGGAACTGAAGCTCAAAGTTGCTGAAGAAAGAGTTGTTGCTGCTGAAGCCAATCTGAAGATAGCCAAACTTGAAGGGAAAAATGAAGTGCTAGTAGAGCGTTACAAGGCTAGCAAGAAGAGGAAAGCTGAAAAAGCTGAAGCCAAGAAGCAGAAAAAGTCCAAGTCTATTGCTGATTCCTCCGTTGCTGCTGACATTGATCCTGCTGATCCCTGACCGTCTTGTAACCGATGAAATGGATATCCTCCTGAAGCCCCAAAGACAAATTTTCTTTTGCTGACATTTGGTTTTTGATTTTAAAACTTTTGCTTAATATCTATCTAACCCTTCTGCAGGAACTTTATTAGTTTACCTTTACAGTCATCACTTATCTTTTATCTTAATATCTATCTATATCCTTTTAAGTGATTCTGTTTAAAGGTGATTGGACTTAAGCAATTAGGAGGAGATTGTTGGGTCAAAATATATGTGGACTCGGAATTGCTTAATCCCAATCACATGGCTAGTTAGAGACCCCTAATTTAATTAGATTTTATTTTTGGATCTCTTACTGATGCCCTCTCTGTTTATTAAGTAAGTCTTGCAGGTTACTATCCTGCTGGTGGGATCTGCCTGGTAATCAGCAGGAGTTAACACTTTTCAGCAACATACTTCAGCAGATAGGTGACTTAAATTTGGGATGACTTCCTTCATTTGAAATAATCTCTCAGTCACAACGGTCACATCTCTATCTCCTTCATCGTACTTGTTTGCTAAAAGTAGTTACATTTTCCTGCCAACGCCATTCTGCCGGTTCTGACACAAGAGCTACTTTTAGCTCTACTTTGTCCTTTGTCTGCTGCCGCAGGTAACCGGTTGGGACAAAAGGGGTTATTACCTGCCGAACAAAAGCAGAAATGTCTAATTCAAATCTCCCGCATTAATTGCAAAGATATGGCATTAAATGATCCTCACCTACCAACCATATTTTTCTTATTCCTATTCTACCCTTCAACGGCATCTCTAGTTCTTCTCTCTCTTTCTCTCAAAGTATATATATAGAAGACCTTGCTGCATTGAAGATGGTTGGCGGTTGCATTGAAGAAGAGTGTGCTTGAAGCATTGAATGAAGCTCAAGCCTTCAAATCCAGAAAATCATTAGACATTATTAGGGATATACACTCGTGCACATCTCAATCAACCTTGTAAGCATTCTCCAACAAGACAATCATTAGAATGCATTGATTGAGAATCACACACACACCTGAGTGAGATAAGTCTAACTTACCACTCAAAAACACCTGGTCAGCTCTTCATTTAATGATCCATCAGTAGATCCTTGTATTCAGTCCTTGTAACCGGCAAGGCCGCACTTGTAATAGACTAGGACATACTGATAGTAAACTTCTCTCAAATCCAAGATCTGACCAATCTTGGTAGAGGACGTAGCAGCATTCACGCTGTGAACCTCTCCAAATACTATGTCTCTGTCTTTACTTTATTTTCATCTTGCCAGTCGTTCATCGATACAAATCAGAACAGCTCATCCTGCTGAATCATAAGTATTTCCCTAAACCAAACAAGTTGCTCTGCATATATGATTTAAATAAATACCTTGTGTTAAAATCAAGCTCTAAACAATTTCTTGCTGATTTTGTGTGAGTTCAAACTAAGTCACAAATATTCCGCTGCGCTTACTGATTAACTTACAACATTCTGATTAGTGACTTTGACCATTAAGGTATTTTAAATTAAAATTCTAAAAAGTCTATTCACCCCCCCCTCTAGCCTATTTCCTTGCCTATTGGGCCTAACACACGGACAAGTGTGGCTCCTAACATTCTATAGGCCGGGAGGACTTTAGGCGCTCAAGCGTAGGCGAAACACGTCACCGTCCGCGATGCCGTCCGTACACTCCAAGGGTTTTAACTCTATGTGCAAGTAGTGTGCGAGTAGTGTGAAGGTAATTTCTAAAAAAAACTTTTGTTTGTTGTTGTTTTTTTTTTTTTTTTTTGAAAAGGGGATGAAAGAAAATAACACACACACACACCCCACAGAGCACAATAAATCAAGGATCAATAATCTGATCAAGGGGGACTGCCCCACAATCACAAGTTGCACCAGGAAAACAAATCCTGCAAATTGACCACTTATGTCGCGTGACACAAGACTAATGAGGTCAATTGCGTCGCGTGACATAAGGAGTCACACATCCATAATCTGAACAACAAACCAGGACCAGCCCCAGCCTCCAAGCACAACACAGAAATCTCAGCCACAAGCACCTAATACAACAAAGCAGGAAGCCAGGAAGGGGGAAGGGATAAAGCAAAGCATTAACATGCATTTATGCACATATAAAGTCACCAACAATGCACACAAATATGAATGAAGGAATTGAATGTTGAACGAACACGAAAGTTTGACCCACTTTTGAAAACAGGTTTCAAGTCCCCAGCAGAGTCGCTACTGAGTGAACGCTCGCCGAAAAATAATAAAATAAAATTTTTATTAGAAGTCGCCACGCCGTTTTTAAGGTAACATTGAAAACCTTTTGAAAGAGAAATTGGGTTTGGGGGCCAGGTTACGTGTTGGGAAGAACTGAGAGTTAACCCAACACACCTCGTCCGTAGACGAGTCTTTCAATGTTCAACATTCAAAACCATTCAATAAGTGTGTGCAATTGTGTGAGACAATATATGTAATAAAATGTATTTTAATGCTTTGCTTTATTAATCAAAATGAGGGATTACAACTTGTGAGCCATTTACTTCGGGAGGCCACGTCCCACATACAATGAAATAAAAGACTTACAACTGAAATGGACCAGCTGCAAAGTGGTTACACGTGCCGCGTGACACAGGACCTGAGATGGTTAATTGTGTCGCGTGACACAACAAACCCATTTGCAGAGGTTTCACAAAGTTGAATTACAAAGGAAGGAATGAGGCAGTCTGTCCAGGGCCACGGATGTCATGCGACACAGGATGCCCTGGTCAGACTGTCTATTACACAGAGGGGGGAAACAAACCACCAAAGCTAATCTGAAGCTAAATGAACTAAAGCATTACACTAAACAGAGCTTGAAACTAAAAGGGGTCAATTTGAGTTTGACTGCAGTCACTGAATGCCACATCAGCTTTCTGGGATCCTTATGTCGTATGACACAGGACACCTAAGGCAGTCCTGTGTCGGACGACAGATGCATCCTCTATCAGTGGGCTTCAGCCAATGATCAAAACTGCCTAACATGATAAGATTAGACTGAGATACTAATTTAAAATAGTAAAATGACAGTAACAAATGAGTATTGTGGGAAGATCATATGGCTTGGATGGCCAAATGTGAATGATCACACATTTTGGGCCATAATGAAGGCCATCACCTCCTAACTCAAACGAAGATGATCAAAATACCATCAACAACTATCAACAACAGACTGCCCAGCCACAAGATAACTGAGATCGATACAATTACTTCAAACGAGTGTGGATATTGAGAATCCACACTCTACTTGAAGCATTCAATAACATGAATAACCAAAAGTGCAATATCTTGTAAATGGATACAACATTCAGAGACTGAGACAAAACAAGCTCAACTACATCCGAAGTCAAACAGCACCCAGCATTGCAATAGAGATATATATGTTGAAACAGAGAAAGAGGATGGGAATTAGAGCGTTACCTTCGTAGATCCACACCCTATATACCTCGTCGATATAGAGGGCCTTCAAATCAGCTTCCGGAGATAGACTCGAACTCTCAGATTGAAGTAGCCTGTGAAGCTTCAAGTGTCTGCGCGTGATTGTATAGAATCGGTATATGAGAGACAGAGAGAGTTGAGAGAAGGCTTAAATGATTAGGGACATGGGTTGTTTATTGGGTATACAGAGAGAGGTGGTGAGGAAGATTGAGGGAAACAGGGGCGTTGTTTGCCGAAGAAGGTCGCCGGTTTTTGGGGAGCTAGACGAAGACGAAGATGAGAGAGAGAGAACTAGGTGAACACCATTAACGGTTAGAGAGAGAATAGCTCTTTTGCGTTTAGAGAGAGAAACCGTCTAGTGAGAGAGAGAGAGTGAGCGAGTGTGTCGTTCGAGGAGAGAGATCACGGTGAGGCGATTTAGAGGGGGTTGGGTCGTTGTTGGCTGAGAGGTAGATTAAATTGGTGAAGGGATTTTGGGGACGATGGAGAAATGGTGGTGATGGCATTTGGGTTTGAGAGGGAGGTAACGGTGAGGGAGATTGAGGTTTGGTCTCGATTTCGTGGAGAAGGATTGGCCGACGAGGGAGAGACTAGGTGAGGAGGGCGATTAAAGGAGCGACAATGGTGAGGATCGCCATTGTTGTTGTTGGAGGAAGATGATGATTCAGGGAGCCCTAAATCTCTGTTTGCGGCTAGAGAGAGAGAGGAGAGAGGAAGAGACTCCGCGTATTTGTGTGAGGCCCCCCTTTACAAAATAAGGATAATCCCTTTATTTAACGCTGCCTTAGAATTGTCTTGGGATGTCGTACGACACCGGTCCTTTTATGGGCATAATGAGCCGAAGGGAGGCAGGCCCAAAAGTTAAGTAGATCCTTTGCTAAGGCAGGCCCAAAACTAAATGCACAAAAATAAACGAGCCCAAAACTAAAATGTGACTCAAGGAAAGCACACCCAAAAACACGAGTTCGGGTCGGGGTACTCACACCCTGAAGACATACAAGGGGTTTTTGGAGCTACACATATCCGATTGGCGTGATTTTTTAAAAATCTTTGCTAGTATATAGAGGTACAACATATATTTTTTTTCGGAATTTTTTGTTGAGCGGATTATTTAATATTAATTTTTTAATATTAAATAATTAAATAAATAATAAAAAATAGGAAAATAGGGAAAAATATTCCGAAAAATATGTTGATCCCCACATTTGTTTCCTAGGAAGCAATTCCTAATTATGTATTGCCCGCTTCATGAAAATATTTTTTGGGTCTTATTCCATGAACAAGCCGTATGCATGTTCGGGGCACGGCGTTGCCATGGTTATTTGTGGGGCATCACTCCATGAATAGAGGCAAGCATACGAAACAAACAATGAGTCATGATACAAGGGACATGCTCAATATAGAATTTGTTAGGCTACTCTTGACGATCATGTGTGTGTGGGACGGTCGAGGCATCACATGCCATGCGTCGAGCCACATCAGGGACAAAGTGAGGCGCAACGAATGCTCGGTGTGTGTTTCGCAAGGGGACGCCCGAGCCACCATGTTATTGGCCCATTGCCAAAAAATTTCACGTTCTGCCGCAAGTTTAACCTCAATCAAAATACCATGGCCAGGCCATGGCCGGCCAATACCAAGGCCACGGCCGGCCAATGTCAAGGCCAAGGCAAGGCAGCAAGGCCACGGCCAAGGCCAAGCCAAGGCCACGGCCAAGCCAATGCCGGCCAATGTCTAGGCCAAGGCCACGGCCAAGGCCAAGCCAAGGCCACGGCCAAGCCAATGCCGGCCAATGTCTAGGCCAAGGCCATGCCGGCCAATGTCTAGGCCAAGGCCAAGGCCAAGACCAAGGCCAAGGCTACGGCCAATGTCTAGGCCACGGCCAAGGCCAAGGCCAAGGCAAGCCAATGCCGGCCAATGTCTAGGCCACGGCTAAGGCCAAGGCCAAGGCCATGCCGGCCAATGTCTAGGCCACGGCCAAGGTCACGGCCACGGCCATGGCCATGCCGGCCAATGTCTAGGCCACGGCCAAGGCCATGGCCAGGGCCATGCCGGCCAATGCCAAGGCCACGGCCAAGGCCAAGGACAAGGCCACGGCTACGGCGAAGGCCAAGGCCAAGGCCACGGCCACAGCCAAGGCCAAGTCCATGCCGGACAATGTCTAGGCCAAGGCCAAGGCAAGCCAATGTCATCCAATGTCTAGGCCACGGCCACGGCCAAGGCCAAGGCAAGTCAATGCCGGCCAAGGCCAAGGCCAAGGCCAAGGCCAAGGCCAAGGCCAAGGCCAAGGCCAATGCCAAGCCAAGGCCACAGCCAACGCCGGCCAATGTCAAGGCCACGGCCAAGGCAAACCAATGCCGGCCAATGTCTAGGCCACGGCCACGACCAATGCCAAGGCCAAGGCAAAGGCCTTGGCCAAGGCCAAGGCCACGGCCAAGGCCAATGCCAAGGCCACGGCCAAGGCCAAGGCCAAGGCCACAGCCATGGCCAATGCCAAGCCAAGACCAAGGCCAATGCCAAGCCAAGGCAAGGCCAAGGCCAAGGCCACAACCACGACCAATGCCAAGCCAAGGCCAAGGCCACGGCCACCGCTAAGCCAAGGCCAATGCCACGGCCACGGCCAATGCCAAGCCAAGGCCAAGACCACGGCCAAGGCCAATGCCAAGCCAAGGCCAAGGCCATGGCCAACGCCGGCCAATGTCAAGGCCAAGGCCAACACCAATACCAAGGCCACGACCAAGCCAATGCCAATTCCAATGCCAAGGCCAAGGCTGAGCCAAGATAAGGCATCAAGGTCACGGCCAATACCGGCCAATGTCAAGGCCAAGGCCGAGCCAAGGCAAGGCAACAAGGCCAAGGTCAATGACAAGGCAATGCAACAAGGCCAAACTAAGGCCAAGCAAAGGCAAGGTCACGGCCAAGCCAACACAAGGCAAGGCCACGTCCAATGCCAAGCCAAGGCCAAGGCCACGGTCAAGGCCAATGCTAAGTCCAAGGCCACGGCCAAGGCCAAGGCCAGGGCCAACACCAAGGCCACGGCCAAGCCAAGGCCAAGACCAAGCTAATGACAATTCCAATGCCAAGGCCAAGGCTGAGCCAAGACAAGGAATCAAGGCCACGACAAATACAAGCCAATGTCAAGGCCAAGGCCGAGCCAAGGCAAGGCAACAAGGCCAAGGCCAATGCCAAGGCAATGCAACAAGGCCAAGCTAAGGCCAAGCAAAGGCAAGCCAATGTCTAGGCCACGGCCACGGCCACGGCCAATGCTAAGGCCAAGGCCAAGGCCACGGCCATGGCCAATGCCAAGCCAAGGCCAAGGCCAAGGCCAAGCAAAGGCCAAGGCCACGACTAAGGCCAATGCCAAGCCAAGGCCAAGGCCACGACCAATGCCAAGCCAAGGCCAAGGCCACGGCAAAGGCCAATGCCAAGCCAAGGCCACGGCCAAGGCCAAGCCAAGGCCACGGCCAAGCCAATGCCGGCCAATGTTAGGCCAAGGCCATGCCGGCCAATGTCTAGGCCAAGGCCACGGCCAAGGCCAAGGCCAATGTCTAGGCCACGACCAAGGCCAAGGCAAGCCAATGTCGGCCAATGTCTAGGCCACGGCTAAAGCCAAGGCCAAGGTCACGGCCACGGCCAAGGCCACGCCCAAGTCCAAGTCCACGGCCAAGGCCATGCCGGCCAATGTCTAGGCCACGGCCAAGGTCACGGCCACGGCCAAGGCCATGCCGGCCAATGTCTAGGCCACGGCCAAGGCCAAG
>JAFEMH010005075.1:37500-115000 GCA_022495995.1 Adenophora triphylla var. japonica | reverse complement strand
ACCATTGATGCCGCTGCAGGAGGAGCATTTATGAACAAGGGAGTCGATGAGGCATATGACCTTATCGAGAACATTGCATTGAACCATTACCAATGGTCAAATGAGAGGGAGCAATAACAAGGTACGCCCGGTAAATATAATGTTGATGCAATTACTCTTCTCTCTTCTAAAGTTGACATGCTTTTGAAAAAAATTGAAAATCTTAATGTTAATCCCGTAGCTAGTGTAAATGTGCTATGTGAACTATGTGGGTCTAACTCACATAGTACGGATAACTGCGAGTTACTTGACAACGATCAAGTGAACTTTGTAAATTCTTTTGGACAAAAGGGGGGGATGTATTCTAATACATACAATCCCGAATGGAGGAATCACCCCAACTTTACCTATAAGAATAACAACGTTCTAAACCCGCAACCATCTACACAACCCCCGGGATTTGCACCTAAGAATTTCAATAACAATGCAAATTCCTTCCCCCCTAAATCAAAATTTGATCTTATAATGGATTTCGTAGTGGAAAATAAAAATTCCCAAGAAAAGATCAATAATGAATTTAGGGAATGTTTTAAACTTCTAAATGCTAGGTTTGATAACTTAGCAGCGCATAATAAGATGCTAGAGACTCAACAAGCTCAACAGGCTATCCTAATGAGTAGGCCACAAGGGAGTCTTCCCGGTCAACCTCAAAGGCCAAATGAGCAAGTTAACATGGTAAAAACTAGGGATGAGCAAGAAAAGATAAATGAATGCCCTAGAAATATTGATTATAGTCCAATCCCTCCGATGATTGAGACTAGTTCGGGGACAGAATCCCCTAGAAAGGAAGACAAGGATTATGATGAATTCCTTGAAAACCTAGATGCCATTAATATCAACATTCCATATTTCAAAAAACATGAAGATTTGCCTTTAGCCGTTAAACCTTCGAAAAAATTAATTTATGAAAAAGAAAGGCTAGAAGAAATGAGAATGTTATGTTCGCGGAGGAAGTGAGCGCTGTTTTGCAAAATAAAAATCCTCTGAAATTAAAGGATCCAGGTACATTCACCATTCCTTGTTGTGTTCGCAGAATAAACATTGATAACGCTGTCCTTGACTTAGGAGCTAGCGTAAGTATAATGCCATTATCGGTTAGCGAGAGACTTGGTATAGGGGAACTCAAACCCACAACCATAACTCTCCAATTGGCCGACCGTTCCATTCAATACCCCATTGGTATTATGGAAAACATGCCATGTCGGGTAGGGAATTTGATCATCCCTGTCGACTTTGTAATCTTAGATATGGCGGAAGACCATCAAATTCCCGTCATTCTAGGAAGGCCATTTCTTGCCACTACGGGGGCAATCATAGATGTGAAAAATGGCACCTTTTCCCTAAATGTGGGGAAAGAAAGAGTCGAGTTTAGTATGTATAGATCAGATCTTGAAGATCCCTATTTCGAAACCTACACCCCAAGTGAAGAAAATTGGACACCAAGTGAAGAAAATTTGATGGGTGAGGAACCACAATCAAAGGAAGGAATAGAAAATGATCCCATAAATATTGAATCTTTGATTTGCAATAATAATAATAATGCTATAGATATTTCTGCATGTCCCAAAACTAACAATGCAGTGGAAAAGACAAGAAGAGCAAAGAAGGAGGTCACTTAGAATTTTCGAAAGTGCAAAGACTATAGGTCACTTGTTTTGCCCAAAAAGTCGGGATGGATGAAATGTCTACCGCAAAAGATACTCATTACTCCGGAAGGGTTGCATTGGCAAATTGTCAATGACAAAAGGCCAACTAAATATCACGCACATCCTACTAACAGAAAGGGGTCAAGCTAAGGACCTAAAACAAGCATCATCGGGATGGTAACCGATGGATTATTTTTACTATATTTTATTTTTATTTTACTTTACTTTACTTTATTTTATTTCATTTTTTATTTTTAGTATTATTGTCCTAACTTTGTTTTATAGGTATACAAAAAAATAAGAGAAAAAGAAAAGAAAATTAAAAGTGGTGAATACTGGTTAGCACGGCCGTGCAGCATATATTGGAGCGGCCGTGCAGTTCATATCGAGTCAGAACGGGTTGACTCAGCAGAAGGGAGCGGCCGTGCAAATCCCTTGACACGGCCGTGCAAAGCGCCTGGGGAGTTGCATCGATTCAGTCAAAAAGACGTGCCTTTCTCCCTCCTCCCTCATTTACTTCATCTTCTTCACTCCTCTCTCTATACCTCCGCCCCACCCACCTTAAATACCCACTTCTCTACCATTTTAACCCACAATACAACCCTCAATCCTCCTTAAATCCACCAGTCAAACACCTCTCCACCCTCAAAATCAACCCAAAACCCTCCTAAAACCCCATATCCGAAAAATCAAGAAACCCTTCACCCATTTGACAAATTCGAAGGGATTACTCCAAATTAGGGAACAAGGAGGAAGCTTTTGGACAATTTGTGGCTGGGCATCAAGGATTTCGGGTTCATTCATCAGTTATTTCGAGTAAAAAATCTTTCACTTCTCTTATCTTTCAACTCTCTTTGACTTTTTGAGATAATGTCTACAAAAGGGAAAGGGAAGGCTACAGAGAGAGTAACAAAGAAGTCTAGAAAGGAGCAAGGCTCTTCCTCTAACTTTAATCATACTCTCAATACTTTGGGGATTGATTTTAGAAGCCCAAGGGAAACGGCACGTTTCATTGCCTTAAGTTCTAAATGGATTAGGCCAACCCAATTTCCTGATAGGCCTGCCCTAAGAGCATTAGGAGTTTATGGGGATGTTTTTACTCTTCATATGGGGTTAAGATCCGATGGAATTCTCCAAAAACATGATAAAACCTATGAAGTCCTTACCCTAGAATTTCTAAGCACGGTGAAGAGTAAGATTGTGGAGGAGACTTGTAGATTAACGGGAAGGATTTTTAATCAGTTCCATTTGGACTTTCGCCTTAGCAGAAGAGAGCTTCATTTGACCGGGGCTGAAATTAGTAGAATTTTGGGATTATCTTTCCAAACCAAATCTTTTCCCGATATGCCCATTGAATATAATGAGACTGCTTTTTGGAGCCAAATAACCGGCCTTCCATCCTACACATCCCGAAGTTCCAAAGCCTCCTCTATCATTCACCCATCCCTCCGCCTCATGCATAGGATTTACGCTTGTACCGTATTTGCTAGGGAAGATAAGGGAACGGTAAATAGGAAGGAGTTGTATTTGTTGTGGTGTTTTGTTTGGGAGCGTAGGAGGTTGAATATTTGCAATTTCCTTTTTGAGTTGATTGGTGATATCATTTCTCCAACCTTTAACGAAGAAATTCATATTGGAGGTATAATTACTTTGTTTGCCAAGCACTTTAATTTTGAGATTCCAAATAATTGGGTTGAGGTGAGAGGGTCAACAAAGTTGGATATCCCAACTCTTCGGACTATGCAACTCATTTTGGAGAGGGGAAATAATGAGTATAATTGGTTAGTAGGAGCGGGAAAAACGCCCTACATTGTACTCCCAAGCAACAATCTTCCCACCGTCCGAATAAGAGAGCCCGAGACTTGGATATTTCCAAATGCCATTGAAGGAGAGGACCAAGAAGAAGAAGAAGAGGAAGAAAATTTGCAAGCCCTATTGCCACCCGATTTCTACCAAAGGTTTGATCAAATGTTTGTCCAACAAGGTCAATTGCTTGAGCAAAACGCTCAAATCCTTCAACAACTCGGCCAAATGGATGGTCGTATTCAACATGCCCAAGGAAGGATTGACGACATTTACAACTATGGGACAAACAATTGGGACAACTTTCCACCACCACCACCATTTTAGTAAGTTTCTCTTTACTCCCCCAAGATTGACGTTGTTCCTTGAAACATTGAGGACAATGTTCATTTCAAGTGTGGGGGGGTATATCTATCCTTATTTTATTTTGCTTTCTAGTTTAAAATTTACTTGCTTTTTAGTCTAGATTTACTTGCTTTCTAGTGTAATTTTTTCTTTTTAACTTAGTTGCATTTTCATTTTATGCATATATAGTATATAAAAAAAATATATATATATATATATATATATATATATATATATATATATATATATATATATATATATATATATATATATATATATATATATATAATCCCTATGATGATCCATAATCATTATTTCTTATGCTTGCCATTTTGCCCAAGAATAATGCCTTCGTGTTTTCTCTCATATTTTCTATAAACTTAGAAATTATTAAAGAGAAAAATATAGTAATATTTTCAGGAAATAAATTGAAAGCCTCATAAGTTAGTATAGCAAAATATAGGGTTTTATCAAGAAAAAGGCATTTGATTAGAAGGAATCTTTATCAATCTATACTTGGTCATTCTTATGCAAAATATTGAAAATATTTCTTTGAAATTGTACAATTTAAATCTTATTATATGCTTATTCCCTTATTAGAAGCATCCTTTGTCTTGCATCCCTTGAATCACACCTCTTCATCAAAATTCCATCTTTCCATTTCCACTAATCAAATCAAGTTTTGGCATTTTTATCTTATTGCTAAAAGAGTGACTTAGTCACCAAGCCTTAAAAGCAAAAAGAAACCTATTACTTCCTAAGTAGCTTGGGGCACGGCGTTCGCTGCGACGATGCTTCCTTGCCAACCGGAAGTAATATCCAAAAGTATTCTTGATCTAAGTATTAGGAACATGGGGTTCGCAGTCACAATGTCTCCTACTTGAAAGGATAAAAAATAACTAAGATATTTTGTAAAAATATAACACGTGCAAAAATAAGGTAAAATTGTTGAAACTTTGATGAGATTTTTCCACTATCATCATCCATTTTTCACCCTTTTGATTCAAGAATGCAATACAATTCTTCGGGAACTTCTAGTTTGTGAATAAGTGTTTATACTCCCCTTTGTACATTTTAAAGAAATAAATTCATTTCTCTCAAAAAATCACTCTAAAGAGTGAAAGTTTCTCTTTTACCAAGAAATGGATCTAAGATTTATCCTTCTAGCATGTTTTACTTGATCAAAATTCTATATATGCTATATTAGGTTATTGTCTTACAAATTATCTCTTTAAAATATCCCCAAAATGCTTCTTTCTAAATAATTTTTAAAAGGTATACAAAATATGACTAGAAAGATAATGGCATTATCCAAAAGACATTTAGGGCTTGCTACTTTATTTCTGAGGGATCATTCTTGCTTTTTCTCCCTCTCCGTGTTTTCATCCTAAATTTGCTTGGGGACAAGCAAAAGCTTAAGTGTGGGGGAGTTTGATAAGTGACTATTATATAGTCATTTATCCCAAGTTTTATATACTTTTACATGGATTAATCAATCATTTTCATTTCATTTCAAGTACTTTTTAGTTACTTTTTCATATTTATTGGATTTTACACCTTTGGTATATTTCTTGCATTTTAAGACAGGTTTTAGAGTCTTTTTATATCAAAAGGATGCTTGTATACTTTGAGACAAAAGGCATGGAGGAGCACCAAACAAACCAAACACACAAAGCCAAATCCAGATGGAGCGGCCGTGCAGCCAAACATGAGCGGCCGTGCACTTGGCCCATTTTCAGGCCATTTTTGGCCCCAAATTCAGAGTGGCCGTGTCTTGAAAGTAGAGTGGCCGTGTCATCCTTCAGAGCGGCCGTGCATCTTAGAGCGGAGCGGCCGTGCAAAGTGTCAAAACTCAAATTCAAATCTGGCGCCAAGGGTGTACGGCCTGCAACTCCCTTGACTCGGCCGTGCAAGACGCGTCTGCAGACCGAAAAGACACCTTTTGGAGGCACCTTCTTGAAGAGTTCTCTCCCCCTTATAAAAGAAACCCTTGTACTCAGTCTTAGAGATAGAAATTTACTGATATTCCATAGTATAGTGATCAGAGATTAAACACAAATACTTCTGATATCAATTTCCAAAGATTATTTGAAGATCAAAGTTCATGTTTTGTTCTTGAGGTACTTTGGGGAAAAGCAATAAAGTGAAGCATTTTTTCCAGCCATTTGCCTTCTATTTTCATCATAAGTCTTCTTACTCTATCCTCTATTTTAATTGCTTATATGTTCTAGATGGCTAGTGAGTAAATCCCCCTTATTCTTGGGGTTGGAAACTCAAAAGCATATATGTTCATCATCTAAAAATGAAAAGTCTTGTCTTCTATCTTCATCTAAACAATTTCCTTATATTATTCTCTAAATGCCTTACATTTTGGAGACGTCCAACTTGTATGATTCAGTCAATTGAGAGAAGTACCTAGCGGAGAATCTCGATCTACGGAACCATATAAAGAAACTAGGTTCCATTGATCACGAAAGCAGTTCAACGGCCTAGGGATGTTCCTTTAATGGAAAGTATGTTGACTCTCGGTCTTAATGGATTCTTACTAATTATGGTCAGCTAGAGATAAGTCGGATTGCCCATTTGTGACAGGGCGGGGGTAACATAAACGGAAATCTCAAACAGTTAGGACAAAATTAGTGAAGAATACAAACGCTACTGTCTTAACCCGAAGTAGTGTAGCTTAACATACCATCCTTGATTTTTATGAAAACCTATATTTCTAACACAATGACAATTTGATGAACAATATTATGTGTATGATTTCCAAACCCGAGAATGCTTTATTTTAAAAGAGTTTTATTAAAAGTATTTTCTGTTTATATTCTTTCTATTTTCTAAAATCAAACTTTATCTCCCCCCAATCTTTTCTATAATCTTAAAGACAAAAATATTCCCAAGTAAACCCTATCTCTGTGGGATCGACCCGTACTTGCACCCGCTATATTACAATAGCCCGTGCGCTTGCGGATATTAAATAAACCGTTAGGTTTCGACCGAACACCTTGTCATGGCCTTAGCCTTGCCTTGCCTTTGATTGCCTTGGATTGGCCTTGCCTTGCCTTGTGTTGGCTTGAGCGTGACCTTGCCTTTGCTTGGCCTTAGCTTGGCCTTGTTGCATTGCCTTGGCATTGGCCTTTGCCTTGTTGCCTTGCCTTGGCTTGGTCTTGGCCTTGACATTGGCCGTCACCTTGATGCCTTGTCTTCGCTCAGCCTTGGCCTTGTCATTGGAATTGGCATTAGCTTGGCCTTGGCCTTGGCTTGGCCGTGGCCTTGGTGTTGGCCTTGGCCGTGGCCTTGGCCTTGGCCTTGGCCATGGCCCTGGCATTGGCTGTGGCCTTTCCTAGTGTTGGCTTGGCCGTGACCTTGCCTTTGATTGGCCTTAGTTTGGCCTTGTTGCATTGCCTTGGCATTAGCCTTGGCCTTGTTGCCTTTCCTTGGCTCGGCCTTGGCCTTGACATTGGCCGGTATTGGCCGTGGCCTTGATACCTTGTCTTGGCTCAACCTTGGCCTTGGCATTGGAATAGGCATTAGCTTGGCCGTGGCCTTGGCATTGGCGTTGGCCTTGGCCTTGGCCGTGGCCTTGACATTGGCCGGCGTTGGCCGTGGCCTTGGCCTTGGCTTGGCATTGGCCTTGGCCTTAGCCTTGGCTTGGCATTGGCCGTGGCCTTGGCCTTGGCATTGGCCGTGGCCATGGCCTTGGCCTTGGCCTTGACTTGGCATTGGCCATGGCTGTGGCCTTAGCCTTGCCCTTAGCTTGGCTTGGCATTGGCCTTGCCCGTAGCCTTAGCCTTGGCTTGGCATTGGCCGTGGCCGTGGCCTTCGCCTTGGCTTGGCATTGGCCTTGGCCTTGTCTTTGCCTTGGCATTGGCCTTAGCTTGGCCTTGGCCTTGGCCTTGGCCGTGGCCTTGGCCTTGGCTTGGCATTGGCCGTGGCCGAGGCCTTGGCCTTGGCTGTGGCTTGGCCTAGGCCTTGGCTTGGCCTTGGCCTTGACATTGGCTTGGCCGTGGCCTTGGCATTAGCGTTGGCTTTTACATTGGCCGTGGCCTTGGCTTGGCATTGGCATTGGCCTTGACATTGGCCGTGGCCGTGGCCTTGGCCTTGGTCGTGGCCTTGGCGTTGGTCGTGGCCGTGGCCTTGGTCGTGGCCTTGGCCTTGGCTTGGCTTGCTTGGCATTGGCCTTGGCTTGACATTGGACGGCATTGGCTTGCCTTGGCCGTGGCCTTGACATTGGCCGGCGTTGGCCGTGGCCTTGGCTTGGCATTGGCCTTGGCCGTGGCCTTGGCCGGCATTGGCTTGCCTTGGCCTTGGCCGTGGCCTAGACATTGGCCGGTATTGGCTTTCCATGGCCTTGGCCGTAGCCTAGACATTGGCCGGCATGGCCTTGGCTTGGCCTTGGCCGTGGCCTAGACATTAGCCGGCATGGCCTAGGCCTTGGTCGTGGCCTTGGCTTGGCCTTGGCCATGGCCTAGACATTGGCCGGCATGGCCTTGGCTCAGCTATGGTTTTTAATCCGTAGGGCAACAAATCGAAGGCCAATTACGACCCCATACCCGCAAAAACTTCTGCATCCAAGAGTCCGAGCAATACCCCATGGGCCACGCCGTGCTGCAACTGTAAGTACCCCAATCTGGATCATCCCCTTTCAAGCACATGGGAAACACCGCAGACTCACCAACGCAGTCTCGAAGACCTCTGGCACTCAAAACCCTCAGCCAAACCAAGGGAGGAGCCTTTCTGGGATAAAAAGGGACAAAAGGACCTTTTGGAAATTTTCAGGAAATTGGAAAAGTATAAGTGGTCCGTACGGACCTCTTTGCTTTAATAATTACTGAATCCCCTTAAAGTCCACAATATTCCCTCAAATCCCGGAAGTAATCATCACTCCCATACATGGTTGGTCCGTACGGACCTATTTGCATGCCTAGTTGGTCCGTACGGACCTTATTGCAAAGGGGACACCATAATTACAGAATATTCACCATCATCACATATTCCCTAAAATCGAGGAAAACGAAAATTCTGGTTTACCTAGAAGGTCCGTACGGACCTTCTTGCACCTAAACTGGCACTATAAATAGAGGGCTCCCCCTCCTCATTTTTTCACAACATTTTAAAGGATATTAGGGGTATCCGAAAGACTCGTTTTTACGAGGCGACTCGGGTGAGCTCTAAGATTCTAATATTCTCTTCCCGAGGAGTCATCTGACCTCCGAACTCAAAATCTCATCACACAAAAACAGTTTATTATCATTTTTAAACTGATGCCCTTTTTCAATGTTTTGGGCTTAATAAAAACGGCGTGGCGACTCTACAAAGCAAAACACAGCGAGACACCTCCAACTTGCGAAAGCACAAAAAACGCAAAAACGAGAAATGTGCCAGATGCCGGGGCGCGAGCGCGCTTCCTATCGGATCCGGGTAATTTCAGTTGGCGACTCCGCTGGGGACGTTTTGTTTTAAAAACTTTTAAACAAAACAAAAGATTTTTAAAACGATGATGAGGGTCAAACTTTCATTTTACCCCTTTCTTTAACTGTTGTGTGTGTGTGTGCACGTGCTTTACTTTTTATTTTATTTTACAAAAAAAATAAAAAATACAAAAAAAATGCATCAATATACATCTGTGCATACATTTAAAATTCTTCGAAAAACTTCTGTTTTACTCAGAAAAAGAATTTTAGAGACCGCACACTACGCGCACTGCTGCCTCGGTTACACCGCACACTACTCACACTGCTGCCGCCTCGGTTACACCGCACGCTACGCGCAGCACTGCCTCGGATACCGGCAGCACTACAACCCTTAACCCGGAGTGGTCTCAGTTGCAGTCCGTTAGGTCTTCCTAGGCCTCTTGGACGCGCACGGGATCATTCCAAACATCCCATCCTAGCCAAGCGTCAACCCTGCACATTTGAGTCTTGAGTCACACTCTGTCCAGACTCGGTTGGTTTTTACCCAGTCCGTGTCATACATCCTGGATACATATACCATGCCGGCCATTTTCTGAGTCAAGGCTCGGAACTCAAGATCCCTTGCGCAAGCAAAGCGATGAAAGGTCATGCTAAAATCTTGACCTGATCTTGATTTCCGAAGCTACACCCAGACGATGTTCCGTCCCGGATATACATCCATGCTCACATGACACCATGTCATCAAGCCTTTGACACGTCAGCCATGACGATATGACCCAGCCAACGCCTAACGTCACAGATCCCTTGCGCAAGCAAGGTAAAGAGAGGTCATGCCGAACTCTTGACCTGATCTTGACTCAGTGGCCGGCTCGGTTCACTATTCACATGGCTAACGCATCAAAACGAACATGACAGGCTCGGTCCTTAGGTTCGATTTTTCTTTTAGGCCGGTGGAAACCGCTTGCACTATAGGACCCTCGCCTGGGGCTGTCCACCCCGGGATGTCGAAATACAGGTGCAAAACGAGGGGCTTATAGCCGCACATATGGTTTCCACTGACCTAGGATCTAGCATAATTGCGAAAAAGAAGAGCAATCTTTTCCAACCTACCTAGGACTCTGAGAAAACATGTTTTAAGTAAATTAAAACAACAAAAAAAAATAAAAGAAACGGAAACCGCATGCCACGTGAGCTTTCCCCCCTTTTTATCCCGAACGGCCTTCCCGTGTCTAAACCTTGCCCGTCACCCCCTCCAGCTAACAGAGATTGGTCAAGAGTACCCGGGAACCCGTCTCCCAGTGTCAAAACAGCAAGGTCCTATCTCCTTCCCAGCTCTGTCACCAGGACAGTCCGTCAAATCCTCATGGCCAAGTCAGTGGACAACAACGATGAGAACGGGACCCTACCCCCAAGAAATTTCCTAACATTGGAAGAAGTTTGGCAGGTCCTCATGACTATCGAGAAACGCCAAGGTGAACAACAAGCCTGGATCGAAGGTGCCATGCACCACTTCGGGACATTAGCCACCCAACTACCTGGGGCTTCCCAAGTCATGTCTTTTCCTGCAGCTTCTAACGCCTCTCATTGTCTCCCAGAAGTCAACCTGTTGCCCTCATACGAGCCATTCAGTTACGACGTAAGGCCACAAGACCCTCCGGAGGAATATCTGCCCATTCAGCCTCCTGAGATCCCGGTACCACCGCCGAACAACGAACACATCTGGTGGGACGTCTGTGATTGCAGTGCTTGTCTGGAAAGGGAATTCCAAGATGAAATGAACGAGGGACGTCCCCGAAGAAAGAAGAAGCCCTCTTCTCAACAAAAACTGAAGAAGAGGTATGAATCCGGTGATCCCACAGTCGGAACCCTTGGAGAACCCTCAGGAAAGTTTGACTACTACGTCATCTACTCCAGCAAATCTCCCCAGCCTAGCTCTGCACAAGGCCACGGCAACGTCTGCTCCATGATCAGCTGGGACGAGCTCCGCACCGCCACCGAAGGCCCGAAGGTCCAGATACCTCAACCCCTGTCTTGGGAAGATCTCAAAGCCACTGTGGATGTCCCCACAAAAGCTATGACGGTGAACGAATTGAAATGCGCAGTCTGGCCCTACGCCAACCAAGGTCCTCCCATTACAGAGAAAGGAGAGGCAAGCAAAGCAGTAAAGCCAGAGGTGAACGTTCTGACACGTTCCGGTCAAATCCCAGTAAATCCTCCACGGGCAGACAAAAGGCCAGCCATACCTGAGCCATGACCGAAAAGGGGCCCTACGCCAAAGAAGCTGAAACCCTGGACCCAAAGGCTGAAGATCCTGTCTTAGCCCAGCTCAAGCGTACTCAGGCTAACATCTCGCTCTGGTCCCTACTCACTTCATCTTACCCGCACAAGCTCAAGTTGGAAGAAAGCCTGGCCCAGACCATGGTTCCCATCACATTAACACCTGATGAAGCAGTTCAGATGATTGGCAACGTTAATTACAGCAACATCATCACTTTCACAGAGCTTGACCTTCCAAAATTTGGGGCTGACCACAACGAGCCTCTCTACATAACAGTTCAACTGGACGAGCGCCGTCTCCCTCGGGTCTTGGTAGATGGGGGATCATCCATGAACGTCCTTCCAGCCAAAATGATGGATTTGCTAGGGATCAAAGCAACTGATCTAAAGCCCTCAACTCAGGCAATCAAGGCATACGACTCAACGTCCCGCCCACTCTTGAGAATAGCCACCTTGAACGTGTGGTTCGGAAAACAAATGGTCCCGACTGACTTCCAAGTCATCGACATCCCGATCACATTCACTGCCATTTTGGGACGCCCTTGGCTACACCAGATCAATGGAGTGGCATCCACTCTCCATCAATGCGTAAAGTTCGTCCAAGGAACAGATCTAACCATCATCTACGGTGATAGCATAGTCACTGAAAGGACCGACACAAACGGCGTCCCGGTCTTAGAGATCAAACACGATGATGACGGCATGATGCTAACAGGGTTCACCATCGAAAGCCCAAAGGCCCAGGTGTGCCACATAGACTTGCCTTTGATTTGGGACAAAATTCCTCCCCCGATGAAAATGATGAAGCACATGAACTACATCCCGGGGCTTGGTTTGGGAAAACGCCACCAGGGTACCCAACAAATCATCAACATCAAAGAACAGAATACCCTGCATGGCCTGGGATACATTCCTACTCCCGAACACATTGCGGAAGACAAGCGAGCTGCACGGAAACGCTCCACAGATAACAAAAGAGGCCTGCACGCAACCTCCGATCTTCGCCCTTACAGCTTTGACATGACCAAGTACTTCACAAAGAACGCCGGCAACTTGAAAGAAGATCCAGGAAAGGGAACAGAGTTGATCAACGCCAAACAAAGCGGGCCAACAATCATGGACAAGCTCCAACAGAACATTGCAAGATTCAGAGGCCTCAAGGCAAATCCCGTCCGAAGAGCATTTCTCAACAAACCACCTCTGCCGGGACCCACAACCACCACTATTCACAATGATTTTGGTTCGGAAAAACTCCCTCTTTGGCAGAAGAACTCAAAAAACTCTTTGTCAACACCCCTGTCTTCAACAAGCAGGACGAATCCGCATTCGAGCTAGCAATGCCCAAAACACAAGCAAAAGACTCCGCAGATGATGCCTGGAACGAGCCCCTGCTCCACCTGCTCTTCAAGGAAGAAATCGAGATGCCAGATCTAATCTATTTTGTTTCTGATAACTCTGTGATAGCCATGATCGGGAACGGTGACACAAAGCCTTTCAAACCCCGCCTCCTATCAAGCTCATTGCCACTCAATAACTGGGCCACCTTCTCCGGACCCACTGCTAGCAAAAAGGACATGATCGAACAACTTGGTCTGACCCCTCGAGTCCTAGAGTCCAGTGTCCTAACTCATCCTGAGTCCATTATCTTTGAATTTGAGTCTCTCGAGTCATCTGATGGCCTCACGCCAAAAGATTACGAACTCATTGCCAATAATGTATTCCCGTATGCTCTTAATGAATGCTTCGATATTTCCGAGTATCCTCTCATTGCATCTTTAACAACTGATAAATTAACTAACACACAAACAGTTAATAACGATTCACTTGATAAAGAAGCAGACACATTAAACGAACAATACATTAAGCACATCTTTAAGCATGTTGTCAAACGAGAGAAAAACCGGGCCCAAGCTGCCGAGGAGGTTTTAACCAAAGTGAATTTGGGAACTGCTGAAGAGCCAAAAGAGACGCAAATCGGAAGTTTCTTCACCGGCACAGAGCAAGACGCATTGACTGCACTGCTCAAAGAATTCGTGGACTTGTTCGCTTGGTTTTACCGAGACATGCCGGGACTAGATCCAAACATTGTAGAACATCGGATTCCCTTGAATCCCAAGGCTAACCCCATCAATCAAAAGCTACGCCGAATCAAGCCAGAATGGTCTCTACAAGTCAAGGAAGAGATCGAGAAGATGCTCCGCGTCGGATTCATCAGGGTGATCGAGTACCCCACATGGCTCTCCAATATAGTCACGGTCACCAAGGCCAACGGAAAAGTGCGCTGCTGCGTGGACTTTCGAGATCTCAACAAAGCAAGTCCCAAGGACGACTTTCAACTACCCAACATCGTCATGTTGGTAGACACTACAGCTAATTTCGAAGTCAAGTCCTTCGTGGAAGGGTTTGCCGGCTAAAATCAAATCAAGATGGCTGAAGAAGATCAAGAAAAGACAGCCTTCATAACCCCCTGGGGAACCTACTGCTACACAGTAATGCCGTTCAGACTCAAGAACGCTGGGGCTACCTACCAACGGGCGGCAACCGCCCTCTTCCACGATATGATCCACAAAGAGATCGAAGTGTACGTCGATGACATGATCATCCACTCAAAGGGATCAGATGGACAACACCTCACAGACTTGAGAAAGTTCTTCAATCGCCTTCGAAAACACTCAATGAGGCTAAACCCTGCCAAATGCACATTTGGGGTTAGCCGAGGCAAGGTCTTGGGATATATGGTCACCGAAAGAGGCATCGAGGTTGATACTCAAAAGATCAAGGCCATCATCGAAATGAGACCACCGCAGACTCAGACAGAGGTGAAAAGCTTCATGGGCCGCCCGCATATATCGCCCGCTTCACAACTAATTGACCTCTATGTGCGAGCCAATCTTCAAACTGATGAAGAAAAACGCCGACGTCGAATGGAACTCAGAATGCCAAGATGCCTTTGAAAAAATAAAGACATACCTTGTGAGTCCTCCGATTCTCTGTCCTCCCCACGAGGAGAAGCCACTATTGCTATACCTAACTGTGACCGACACCGCAGTGGGAGCCATGCTCTGTCAAGAAAAGAAAGAGTCACGAGTCGAAAGCGCCATCTACTTCGTCAGTCGAAAGTTCCAAGGCAGCGAACTCAATTACTCAGCCCTCGAGAAAACCTGCGCAGCTCTGGTTTGGGTTGTCGGTAAACTACGGCACTACATGCAGTCGCACACGGTGCACCTGGTTTCCAAAATGGACCCAGTCAAATACCTCTTCGACAAACCATCTCTGTCAATGAGACTCGCCAAATGGTCCTTCTTCCTAGCAGAATTTGACATCAAATACGTAAACCAAAAGTCAATCAAGGGACAAGCAATGGCTGAACAACTGGCTGACTTTCCAACTGACGAAGATCAAGGCCCCGAACCACAATTTCCAGACGAAGGAATCTTCACAATTGAAGGCGAAAATCAATGGCAACTGTTCTTCGACGGAGCAGCCAACAAAAAAGGAAACGGCATCGGTATGCTCTTGGTAGATCCCAAGGACGAGCACACCCCAATCGCCATAAAGCTCAATTTCGAGGTAACCAACAATGCCGCCGAATATGAAGCCTGCGCTGCCGGATTACAAGCCGCACTCGAAAGGAATGTCCAGAAACTCGAAGTTTATGGGGACTCAGCCTTGATCATTAACCAAGTTTCCAACAAGTGGAAAACCATAGACCCAGGCTTGCAAAAATACCATGCCTGCATGGAAGACCTCATCACACAATTCGAAGAGGTCACATTCCACTACTTGCTGAGAGACCGAAACCGGTTCGCAGACGCCTTAGCCACCTTGGCTTCACTCGTAGAAATCCCTGAAGGAAAAGCAATCAAACCCTTCAAAGTCGGACGAAAGGAAATTCCTGCCTACTGTTGTGAGATCGAACCAGAACCCAAGCCCGTCAATGAGCCATGGTACAACCAGATCTTCCAATACCTAAAAAACGGGGAAACCGCCTTCATGAATGAGGAAGGCCAACACAGAGAAGGAGTCAAAGCCAAGAGCATCATGGCCCTAAAACGCCTCGCCTCTCACTTTGTCATCCTTGGGGACATGCTGTACAAGAAACGCTACCATGGACCACTCCTACGCTGCATCAGCCAGGAAGAAGCAAGCAAGTTCATGAACGAAGTCCACAATGGGGCTTGCGGTCCCCACATGAATGCTAGAGCCCTGATGCAAATCATTCTCAGGATGAGCTACTACTGGATCTCCATGGAGGCAGACTGCATCCACTTTGTCCGAAGCTGCGACAAGTGTCAACGGTTCTCCAACCTCAATCATCTACCTCCCCACGATCTCTACTGCATGACTACACCCTGGCCTTTTGCCACTTGGGGAATTGACGTCATCGGGAATATTGCTCCGCCAGGCAACAACGGTCACGAGTTCATCTTAGTAGCCATCGACTACTTCACCAAATGGGTCAAAGCCAAGTCCTACAAGATACTCAACTCCAAAAAAGTCGCACATTTCCTCAAGGAAAACATCATCTGCCGATACAGCATCCCGAATGAAGTCATATCAGCCAACGGCTCACACTTCGAAGGAGAATGCGACTGATTGCTGGCCGAATTCAAGATCACACGCCACAAATCTTCTCCCTACCGGCCACAAACAAATGGCGTCGTAGAAGCAGCAAACAAGACCCTCGAACGGATCATCCGAAAAATGACCACCCGAGGACGAGATTGGCTCGAGAAGCTGCACCTTGCACTTTGGGGCTACCGAACATCAATCAAAACAGCCACGGGAGAAACCCCATTCGCCCTGACATATGGGATGGAAGCAGTCCTTCCCATTGAATTGGAAATTCCCTCACTCCGAGTGCTGCTGGAAAATGACATCAACGAAGTCGAATGGCTCCGAAGCCTACATGACGAGTTGGCTCTGCTAGACGAGCGACGACTAAAGGCCATGGAACACGTCCGAGCCTACCAAAGCAGGATGGCTAGAGCCTTCGACAAGAAAGTCAAGTCCCGAGACATCAGGGAAGGTGATCTGGTACTCAAAGAAAAGCCTCCGACTCGAACCAACCCACTGGGAAAATGGGAACCAACGTGGATCGGCCCTTCGTGGTTCAAAAGATCTTCTCCGGAGGAGCCATGAAGCTGACAGACCTAGACGGCAATCCCTTCATGAATCCAGTCAACGGAAGCAAGCTCCGCAGATACTTCGCCTAAAGAAGAACAACTATGCATCTCTTGGCACTCCATGTAGTATCGAACTACGCAGACCTGAGCCCTCTAGTCCGGGGGAACGTAGGCAACCTTAATTGGTCCGGTCTAAAAATACACAAAAAAGTCAAAAGTTTGAAGGTCCATCAAGACCTCCATCAAACTACACACTTTCCAGGAGCATGCCCCTACCATCACCTTGACCAAGTCAAACAATGGCGGCAACATCAAAAGACATCCGAGGGTCACTCAGTATCAAACGACTGACTCATGTCTGCTTCCAAGCCAGGGGCTTGTCTTCGCCTTCACGCGCTTCGAAAAAAAAGAGCTCGAGCAAGGGCTCACAAAAAAAAAAAAAAGAGAGCTCGAGCAAGGGCTCACAAAAAAAAAACAAAACAAAAGAAGCTCAAGCAGAAGCTACAAAAAAAAAGAGGTCAAGAGCCCGACGCCAACAAGAGGCAAGGAAGCTACGGAAAAGACCGTCAAAACGACTTGTCAGGGGATCATTCAACCTCCCGAACACAGAGCCCAAGCAAAGGGGATTGCCGTCAAGGCCCAGGCCGCTTCAGTCCACAGATGCAACAAACGCCGCCAAGGTTCACAAAAGACACAAAAGCAAACAAGAGATCTTGCGTCTCGACAAAGCTTTAAAAGTAAATCACAAATCACTAACGGTTACAACATTTCTTGATGAGTTCAAGCACGGTCTACTCTCAAGTTCACAACATGCTAAAAGACAGCTTAATACATTTAACAAATAATGTGTTTGCAATGCAATGAATGGATACCTAGGAGGTCATTCCGCGCCATCTGCGCTTGTCCCCTCGCCATTCTTCCCTTTCTTCCCTCGTCCCCGGCGAGTCTTCTTTCGCTCCACGCGAACCAGCTCTGCGTCTCTCAGTCCGAGATCCTGGGTCCTCCCCATAGAGTCAAACAATCTAGCAGCTCTCAGGGCTTCATTCGCCCGTGCTTCGGCTCGGATCTCCTCCCTGTGAGTCTGCAAAAGAGGACCTCTCCCCGTCAGTCGGTCAACTCTAGTCTCGTAGTCAAACAAAGAGTCTCCCGTCACATCCAAAGGGTCAGACCAGGCTTCGGCACTCCTAAGGCAACAGCTACTGCGGCACCCGGGTCCCAGAATCGCTACACGCCTGCTCTCCAAAGCCACTTGGGACTGCCCAACACGTTGCTCATACCAGGCCAAGTACTGAGTCGTCAATACGACACTCTCCCGACGTCTAAGGAGCACCACAGTAGGGAAAGCGGAATACTTCCATACCCTCAGAAAATACAAGAAAGCACCTGGAGCTGCCATACAGAGAGGAACTATCTCCGTAGTAGCAAGGTCATCCCAGCCCAACAAAGGCTCCTGCTTCATCCCAAACTGTCGGGAAACAAGCGACGGAATATAGAAGGAGGACCAAGACAAACCTGGAACTTTGACGACATAGGACCCTTCCTGAAAGACCCTTCTAGTCTCAATCCCCCAGTGAGGAACCCACCAACGGATCTGATGCGTACCAAGCTGTGCCATCCATCTCTCCCAGGAGGACTGATCCATATCCAACACAAGAGGTCGCTGAGCAAATGACCACAGACTAAACGAATTCGGAGCCTCGGGCATGGCCTGAAGTCTCTCTCGCAGCCACAAGGTGAGCAAAGCGGGGCTTCCCCCTCTCATGAACCGATCCCCAGTCGCCAGACGGTCAATACCATGAAGAGTCTCCCCCAGCACCAATGGGACAATATCCTCTCCAGCTCTGCAGTGCCCAACCACATCTAGCAAAGCGCCATCGCAAATGCCAAGGGAGCTGACCATGAAAAGCGTCGCTATCACGCACAAGGCAAATGCATCCCAAGAGACATCACTCTCATCATCAACCATGAACCGCTCCGGCAGCTCAGAAATGTCAATATGACCCAAATCAAGGATCATGCCCTGCACGTCTTCCAACGAAGTCCGAAGAAAGCCTGCAAGCTTCACGCTCACGGCAGCACCGCCAATCAAAGGAAGCGAGATTGCCTCCACCTCCGGTCCTCCAATCAAAGCCCAAAAATCCTCAAAGGTGGGCACCAGTTCATTGTAAGAGAAGCAATACACATGCCTCCTAACATCCCAGAACTTCGCGGCAGCCCGCAACAACTCCCAATCAGGAACCAACTCCTTAAAAGACCAAATCGAGCAAAGGTGAAACCTTACCTCGAAAGACCGTCTCTGATGCCTCATACGGCGTCGCATCCACGTTTTCAGCTGCTCAAGGAAGTGTGCTTGCCCCTCCTGCGAAAGCCTTGGCAAAATTCTGGGAACGTACGACGAATCCATGGCAAAAATGGAGGTTCCTAGAGAAAATGGGGAAGAAAGCTCGAAAATGGCTGCAAATGGGGAATGGGGAAAGTCCAGACACTGGAAAGCATTTATTTCCTTCCCAAAAGCAAAGATGGTCCGTACGGACCTCTTGGCAATATAGGTATGTCCGTACGAACCTCTTTGCAACCAGGACCCACTTCCCCAGCAAACAGTACAACAACCACTGTCCCCAGCAGGACCTTGCTCCAAATTGCCCAAACACTGGCCAAAACCATTTCCGGCAAGCATACACTACCCACAAACGCACTCCCAGCTCACGTGGCATGCACAAAAAAAAAATAGCAACCATTCCTAGGACAATTCCCGGGAATCACAAAAACGACATTACATCTTAAAATAAAATGCTTTTGCCATGCAAAATACGAGTGCTTTATTACAGGTACATCTAATGTCTGTTGCAAAAAAAAAAAAGAGAAGATACGGATAGAGGGAAAGCAAATGAATCCTAATCCGACTCCTCAGCATCATCATCCTCGCCAAGGTCCTCAAGAGAGAAGTCGTGCATCCCGGTGAAATCGCCCGTCACATCCTCGTCGTCAGAATACCGAACCCCCTCCTGAGCCTGGTACCCATAGTAATCAGAAGGATCAAATCCGATGAAAGGATTGAAGAAGGAAGGCTCGGAAGAACCCTCACCCTGTGCATCTGGCGGAGGAAAGAACTGGTAAAGGGTCTGCGGCCTCGGAGCTCCCGAAGACGTCTCGGCATCCATGCTATGCCGCCCCCGCAAAGGTCCCTCCTGCTGTGGCTCCGGCTCGGCTCTTGGTGGAGGAACATCTACAGAATGCCTCGAAGGCATCGGCGTATACGCTGGCACACGCCGCGAAGACCGGCAAGACATCTTCGAAGCCATCTTCTTCGCGAAGGACCGCATCGCCACGTAACGGCGGGTCAGCATGTCATAGGCTCTCCCCGGGACCTGCACAAGCAAACAGCCAAAGAAACGCTCAGCAATACAGTAAAAAATACAGAAAAGATGCCAAGATGGAAAAGAGTAAGCACACTCACCGATCTATCAGGATCCACTCGGTATGCAGCAGGAGCCTGCTCAGGGACGGGTACAGATACCCTCCTCCTCGATGAGTCCCCACGGACATACGTGAAATCCGGCCCTGGCATCGGAACCTCTGGGGGAACCTGCGGACCAGCCTCCCTCTCCCTCGCCACCACCTGTGGCGTCCTCAACTTCCTCCTCACGAAGGCCCCATACTCCTCTCCATAAAAATAAATTCCTCGGCACCCACGCCGCCAAGGTACCTCTCAAAGTCCAACACATCCATATCCCGGGAATCCAGCATCCCAAAAGGAGGGTCCCTCGAAGCCAAGGGAAGCATACCCGGGCCATGCTGCCAGAAGACCCGCTCTCCCAGATACATGACATCACAAGTCAGGCCCCGCAGCATCTTCCGCTGCGCTGTCACCTGAGGGGCCCCCTCAAACTCATCAGCCTCATACCGAGCCCACGGGAACAAAACAAACCCCTACGGGCTACCTCTCTCCAGACGCTCCTGCACATCCCCGTAGGCGATGGTGAGCTTCCCCCTGCTGGTCCTCCTCCTCCTCGCCGAACGAGCCCAGCCTAACATAGCAGGATACGCAGCTATAGCCCCAGGATCTCTATCCCACGGGAAGCACTGGAAGATCTCATAAAACCACACCTGCGACAAAAGCAAAAAAAGGCTCAGTGCAAAAGAAAACGGAGAAACGACAAGTTGCTAAATCAAAAACAGCAATAAACTCATACCTCCAGAGCAAAGTCAAAACAGGCCAAAGAATTGGCCACACCCCGGCTAAACCGGTCCAAAGAGAAGTAGCGCTCGGCCAAGCCTGCCTCGCCCCAAGCAATATCACAAACCCTCCCCAGATCAATCAAGCTCTCCAACAGAGCAAAAGGAGCCGTGGTCGAGTGGTTCGAGAACAAAGTCTCGGAAAGTGCAAACCACAAAATGGAGCGCGCCAGCTGCTCCGCCGTCACCTGGCCGGTACCCCGAACATAGGCCCCAATACTGGCCGTGATCCTAATCTCAACATCACTATACAACATACCGAGACCCCTGCGAGGAACAGGCGCAAAGCCCAGCAGCTCAGGCAGCACATCCTCAGCTATCCTATCTCTCCACCGCACTGGCCCTCCTTTGAAGGAAAGCCCGGTAATCGCAGCAAAATCTGTAGGCGTCACCGTCACCTCTCCCCAGCCCAGATGGAAGGTGTGGGTGGTATCCCACCAATACTCAGAAAGGCCAAGGAAGATGCTCTTATTCTTCCTCGTGTCAGAAACCCCGGCCAGGTTCTCTACAAACACGCCCAGGCCAGAAGCATAGACCAGCCTCCTGGGGCTCGGCCTGCCATCCGCAGAAAAGTCCGGCATCTGCCGCCACAGCTCAACAACAGCCTCGAGCGATCCCCGAGTCTTCATCTTCTTGGCTTTCCCAGCCAAGAGCCCCTCATCCTGCAGGTAAACACAGCAAAGGTACGTCAATCACAAGTACCAAATAACAAAAGAAAAGCAAAGCACATATAACCCGTCACAAAACACGGCACATAATGCACATAATTTTTACATGTAACCCGTCACAAAACACGGCACATATTGCACATAATTTTCACATGCATATAATTTTCCCCATGCAGTCCGTCACAAAAATACGGCACACACTGTACACATTTTCTCAAAAGAGGGATTAAGCCCTACACGACACATTTTCAAAAATAACCCGTTACCAAACACGGCACATATTGCACATATTTTCCCCACAGAGTCCGTCACCCAAAAACACGGCACGCACTGCATAACACATTTTCAAAAGGAAAATCCATCCCTACACGGCACGCACTTTCAGACAAAACCCGTCACAAAACACGGCACTTGTCACATTTTTTCAAAAAATTTGTCACTACACGACAATTTTTCTCACAATGTACATACATAAATAGCATTAGGTACAAAACACCGAAGCATGCAATTCATTAGAGAGGCCCTTTATTTTCACAAAAAAGAACTAATCTACACATTTCTGCACAAAATACACATACCAACAATTTTTACATGCCCATTTTCAACAATTCATCAAGAATTTCACAAAAAGCATGGAAAATAACAAAAGCCCCAAATATGCGAAAAACTAAAAACTAGTTTTAGCATTAAAAATCTCAAGCAAGGAATCAAGACGAGACGAATTTCTTACCTCCCCGACGTTCCTAGATCGACGGTAATTCAACCACCGGCCGTCAGTGTAAGCCCGGACCTTGCCCACTCAACGGCAATTCAACCACCGGCCGTCAGTGTAAGCCCGGACCTTGCCCATTCAACGGCAATTCAACCACCGGCCGTCAGTTTAAGCCCGGACCTTGCCCACTCAACGGCAATTCAACCACCGGTCGTCAGTGTAAGCCCAGACCTTGCCCACTCAACGGCAATTCAACCACCGGCCGTCAGTGTAAGCCCGGACCTTGCCCACTCAACCGTAATTCAACCACCGACCGTCAGTGTAAGCCTGGACCTTGCCCACTCAATGACAATTCAACCACCGGCCCTCAAAACAGGCCCGAAGACACCTTCTCAGCGGAAAAGGCCCCTACAAGGCCACGATAATCCCCAGCAGATGAACACCGGCCATCAAAGTAAGCCCGAGCTCCATCCCCAGCAAGTCAAAAAGGGAATCCTTGCAAGCCCCTACAAGGCCACGATAATCCCCAACGGATAAACACCGGCAGTCATCGTAAGTCCAAAGCATGCAAAGCGCAAGGCATTCACACCTCTCGCAATCAAAGCACAAGGCATCCATGCCTCCACGACCGCCGCCAGAAGACGATTCAAGTCCTCATGCATGCCCCGACCGCAGCCAGAAGAGGATTCAAGTTCTCACACATGGCACGACCACCGCCAGAAGACGATTCAAGTCCTCACGCATGGCCCGACCGCTGCCAGAAGAGGATTCAAGTCCTCACGCATGGCACGACTGCCGCCAGAAGAGGATTCAAGTCCTCATGCATGGCCCGACCGCAGCCAGAAGAGGATTCAAGTCCTCACACATGGCACGACCGCCGCCAGAAGAGGATTCAAGTCCTCAACCATGGCCCGACCGCAGCCAGAAGAGGATTCAAGTCCTCACACATGGCACGACCGCCGCCAGAAGACGATTCAAGTCATCACGCATGGCCCGACCGCATCCAAAGAGGATTCAAGTCCTCACGCATGGCCCGACCGCCGCCAGAAGATGATTCAAGTCCTCACCAATGACGCAACCGCAACCAGAAGACGATTCAAGTCCTCACACCTATCTCCAGCCCGGAAGGCTTTAAACCACTCGGTCCGGAAGACCGTATAAACCTCCCAAATCATTATTCCCGGCCCGGAAGGCCTTAAACCACCCGATTAGGAAAATCGTAAAATTTCCATCCCAGGACGCCACCACGTCCTCACAATTGACCTCGGCGGTTACCACATCTCAGGACATCACCTCGTCCTTATCACTGACCTCGGCGGTCACACGACACTTCAGGGCACCACCATGCCCACATACACTCACAGATTCACGACCTCTGAACTATGACCAGGCTTGATTCCCACCAGGGATATGTAGGAATCCTATCACAGGGTCCAGCCATCGACCTATACGGTCACCCAGGACGCCGCCACGTCCTCATCATCGACCTATGCGGTCACCCACAGGACATCACCACGTCCATGCACAGAGTTTCAGTCAGAGGACCCTTTCCGTCCTCGTGCACCACAAACACTCACCCCACACCCGAACTACGGCCAGGCTTGATTCCCGCCAGGGATACGTAGGAATCCTATCACAGGGTCCAGCCAACTGACATAAACGGTCACACAATAGGACACCACCACGTCCTCACACTGACCCCACGGTCACTTCCTCTCCCAGCACGAGATCCAGATTAGGACCCTTATCTTATCGACGACCCCACTTCCTCCATAAGTGACGTCGTCGAGGGGCTTCTGTAAGTACCCCAATCTGGATCATCCCCTTTCAAGCACATGGGAAACACCGCAGACTCACCAACGCAGTCTCGAAGACCTCTGGCACTCAAAACCCTCTCAAAACCCTCAGCCAAACCAAGGGAGGAGCCTTTCTGGGATAAAAAGGGACAAAAGGACCTTTTGGGAATTTTCAGGAAATTGGAAAAGTATAAGTGGTCCGTACGGACCTCTTTGCTTTAATAATTACTGAATCCCCTTAAAGTCCACAATATTCTCTCAAATCCCGGAAGTAATCATCACTCCCATACATGGTTGGTCCGTACGGACCTATTTGCATGCCTAGTTGGTCCGTACGGACCTTATTGCAAAGGGGACACCATAATTACAGAATATTCACCATCATCACATATTCCCTCAAATCGAGGAAAACCAAAATTCTGGTTTACCTAGAAGGTCCGTACGGACCTTCTTGCACCTAAACTGGCACTATAAATAGAGGGCTCCCCCTCCTCATTTTTTCACACCTCCCTCTTCTCTCCTCTCCCCCCAGCCTTCAGGCTCCCCTCTAAGACCCTTCGGGGCAATCCTGGCCCCTTTCGGATCCTTCCGAGGCCTTCCAAGCTCCCTTGTGGTGCTCCGAAGCCTCTCCGAGCGCTCCCACGACGCTCCCGCGCTACCCCGAGGCACTCTCGAGGTACTCTGAGGCCCCTCGTGGTACTCCGAGGCCTTGTCTGGTCTTTCCCATGGCGTCCCAGCTCTTTCCGAGTCAAACCGGCGATCCCAAACCACGCCGAACCTCTGCCCGAATCCAACCAACGATTCCAACGCACGCCGAAACTCTGCCCAAGTGATCCCTACGATCCCAACGCACGCCGAACCTCTGCCCGAACGCAGCCTACAATCCCGAAGCACGCCGAAACTCTGTCCGTAGACAACCGGCCCCTCCCGAAGCAATCCCGATCCGTACCGGAACACTATTCCGACCTCAAACACTATTCCCCAGCGGAAGACAGACACGAACCAACATTGGTAAGGCTTCCTTCCTACACTATTTCAATACATTTCACTACATAGTATACAATGTAGACATCCAATACAGCATGCATTTTTAAAAGCACACACACACACACAACATTTTAAAGGATATTAGGGGTATCCGAAAGACTCGTTTTTACGAGGCGAATCGGGTGAGCTCTAAGATTCAAATATTCTCTTCCCGAGTAGTCATCTGACCTCCGAACTCAAAATCTCATCACACAAAAACAGTTTATTATCATTTTTAAACTGATGCCCTTTTTCAATGTTTTGGGCTTAATAAAAACGGCGTGGCGACTCTACAAAGCAAAACACAGCGAGACACCTCCAACTTGCGAAAGCACAAAAAAACGCAAAAACGAGAAATGTGCCAGATGCCGGGGCGCGAGCGCGCTGCCTATCGGATTCGGGTAATTTCAGCAACGCCTATTTAAAGCACGTCCGCATCGGATGGATAACTAGGCATGCTTTCGGGTTCACCACACATCACGTGAGCAATGGATGGCAAAATATTGTTATCATCAACAAGGCATCAGTTCCGTGTCACAGGTATGCAACACAGCAAACCCAGCATATGCCAAGGCAAAATAGCACATGAAAGCAAAAACTGAAGGGGCATGAACAGTTGAAAATCGCTGCGCAAGCAGGGATCCAAAAACCGCAAACAAGCCATACGCTACTCACGCACCCTCACGCCCAGCACAAGCCAAGAACAACCCCAGACCCCGGCTGGCTCTCAAGGGCAAGAGTGCCCCCATTAACTCACCGAAGTGACGGGTTGCCCCTAACAAGTGCACCGTTGATTGGGCACTAAGTCAACACCATTCCAATGCACGAACACCAATAGGCAACATTCGAGAATGCTTGGCCGCCCAGCCGACGACGCAAGGAATCAACGCGCAAAGCATGGGTGATGTCGCATGCGAATGGAACGTACACATGCAAATGGCCAAGTAGGTACCACGCACACAATGCCCAAATCCAAGCATGCCAAAACCTTAGCCACCCGCGTACCAAGACTTGCTTGCATATATTTCCACCAGTGCTAGGCAATTAGCACGCGTCTAGGGGTTGCATGCTTGGCTTGTGACCTCCCACATGTGAATTCCCCTAGCCATTGCGAACATTCTTGCTAAGCACTGATGGCTTTCAAACAAGCTAGAAATGCTTGCCACCTATAATCGACACACGTGCAAGAAAACGTCATAGGCAACCTTCGAGAATGCTTGGCCGCCCAGCCGACGACGCAAGGAATCAGCGCGCAAAGCATGGGTGATGTCGCATACAAATGGAATGTACACAGGCGAATGCCCAAGTAGGTACCACGCATACAACGCCCAAATCCAAGCATGCCAAAACCTTAGCCGCCCGCGTACCAGAAAATGTCATAGGCAACATTAGAGAATGCTTGGCCGCCCAGCCGACGACGCAAGGAATCAGCGCGTAAAGCATGGGTGATGTCGCATGCGAATGGAACATACACAAGCGAATGCCCAAGTAGGTACCACGCATACAATGCCCAAATCCAAGCATGCCAAAACCTTAGCCGCCCGCGTACCAAGAAAATGTCATAGGAAACATTTGAGAATGCTTGGCCGCCCAGCCGACGATGCAAGAAATCAGCGTGCAAAGCATGGGTGATGTTGCATGCGAATGGAATGTACACAGGCGAATGCCCAAGTAGGTACCACGCATACAACGCCCAAATCCAAGCATGCCAAAACCTTAGCCGCCCGCGTACCAAGAAAATGTCATAGGCAACATTTGAGAATGCTTGGCCTCCTAGCCGACGACGCAAGGAATCAGCGCGCAAAGCATGGGTGATTTCACATGCGAATGGAACGTACACAGGCGAATGCCCAAGTAGGTACCACGCATACAACGCCCAAATCTAAGCATGCCAAAACCTTAGCCGCCCGTGTACCAAGAAAATGTCATAGGCAACATTTGAGAATGCTTGGCCGCCCAGCCAACGACGCAAGGAATAAGCGTGCAAAGCATGGGTGATGTCGCATGTGAATGGAACGTACACAGGCAAATGCCCAAGTAGGTACCACGCATACAACGCCCAAATCCAAGCATGCCAAAACCTTAGCCGCCCGCGTACCAAGAAAATGTCATAGGCAACATTCGACACACTGTTCGAGTGATTCGATTTCTTTGTTCTCAACCTGTTCGAGTGATTCTGTAATAACCCTAAAAATCTCTATTATTTATCAAGTATTATTTACTTTAATTAATTATTTTAGTTATTTAATTAATTATTTGTGTCTATTTCTTTTCCTAGACGAACTAAGATTATATGGGCTTAGTCTATTCAATTTGGGTTATCTAAATTGTGTTTCCCTCTTGGACTTGAACTTGGACTTGGATTTGGACTATGTTATTTTGGGTTAGGTTTAAAAAACCCAATTAAATCTCCTCATTAATCAAGAACCTTATAGTTTCTTAAACTGATTGAAACCCTTCATGTTTTTAACGGCAAGAGAGGGATTAAGGTCCCAGTAGGCGGCATAAATAAGAACCGCATAGAGAGAGATGCTTAGTGAGAGAGGGGGTACAGAGAGAAACCGCAAGAGAGTAAGAACGGCAAAGAAGAAGAAGGCGGCAGCAGAAGGAACCGAGGAAGAAGGAAGAAGAGGGAAGGAAGGATTCCATTGTTGTGTTCAAGCTCAACCAAGGTAAACAATCATTCTCTTCTTTTGGATTTCTAAGATAGAAAAGCTTGTAAAACCCTAGGAAGAACCCTTGAAATCTAAAGTAAGATTAAGTTGAGAAATCAAGTTATTATGTTATAAAATATGAAATCCTTTATTGTTTGTAAAATTTTGATTGGGGTCGTTACAGATTCGCTCGCAGCCTTGCAGGTATGTGTTCTTGTTTTAATTTTTTGAGTTATAGAGATTTAGAGTTAATTGCAAGGTCTCATCCAAGTATACACAGAGAAGCTTGTAAAAATCAATGGCAAACCAGGGATGTACCCTCAGGTCTAACTCAATCAACGGAGTTAAGGTGTATACAGTTTCAGGGCAACACCGTCAGGCCGCCTGGCTTCCTCAGAAAAAACGCAGAGCTTCTAGCAAAGACAAAGGTACCATCAAATTCTTTTGCCCAACAAGAAATCATGAATTTTTGAAACTGGTAGTTAATGAAATCTGTAATAATGTTGCATTGAAATTTGATGAAAATCGATGTGGTCGCACAGTGGCAGATCTACACCAATAGCATTGGTGGTGCCCATTCTTAATCAAAAAAAAAATGCAAAACTAAAATTCAATACATTTACATATAAAAATATAATAGGCTTTAATATGTCAACATTGTATAAAATAAACACAATTTACATATGATGCTTCCTAAGATTAGAGGTCAAGGGTATGATGGAGCAAGCAATATGAGTGGTTGTTGAGGTTTTGGATGAAAGATTTTTCATAAACTTTTTCATAGCTGGACTGAAGGAAGAAAGTAGGTCCTATGTTCAATGGCTGAGACCAGGGACAGTTAATGACAATAGGATTTATGTAAAATATCATTGAGCAAGGCCGCTTACAAAGCATTATCAGGAGGAAAAAAGTAGTCAGCATTCTGATAGTTCTTCTAATATCGCTAATGAGGTAATTGTTGATCCTGTTGATAGATTTGTTTCTAATAATAGTGAAACTGGTTTGATTACAAATGATTTTGAGGTCCAAATGGAGGAAAATGGTGGAGGTGTATATTATTGTCTCAGGAAAAATAATTCTCAGGTTAGGGCTAATCCTAGTTCCTTTTTGGATGTTTCTGCTGGTGTAATTTTGGGACCTAGACCTACTGAGTTTGTTCCTAGAGGAGCTCACTTTAATTGCACATATCCTACTCAACTCAAGTGTGTGACGAGTGAGAACGTTTGATTTGCAAAGAGAAAACAAACTACAATAATGCACTCCAACTGTTGAATAAAATTCCCAGCAGAAAAAATAGAGGAATTGCTTGAACATAGATCAACAACTGATAAGTCCCTTGCGATCCTTGCCTCAATTATGAACGTTAAGGTTGGATACATCAATCAATGCGGTTGGCGTATTGAAGGTGGTAGTCACATGGAACTAATTGTTGGTGAAAATGTGATGGACATGACAGTAAATGGTTGAGTTTTTTACTGCTGGATTCAAAGGTGACGGTTCTGATTTTGGTGGAACAAATGGTGCATCACATTCAGGTTACGGCTTTAGTGGTGGACAAAGTTGTCAAAACCTTGTGTTTGAGGTTTTTATGGAGCCACTACAGTCTCAATCTTCATCAGAGGGTTTCAACCATGTTATCAAAAATCCAATTAAGCTAAGTTTATAGAATTTAGAACAAATCAAAATTCAAAATCCAAATCAAAATCCAAACCAAGAACCGAACCAATCAAAATCCAAATCAAGAAAATTAAAGCAATTTTAAATTTCTAGGGTTTACCTTTGATTCGAGAAATTCTTCTTGATTTTGTGAGGAGGTTGCGGAGGGGGGTTTGGTTCGCCCATTCTATGCCCGGAGAGGTCGGAGGTGGGGAGGGAGGCGGCGGTGGAGGGAGGAGATGGCCTAGACGCAGTCACGCAGGAACTGAAGCCAAGGAGACGAACACTGGTTGTTTCTGTCTTCAGTGTTCCAATACAATAAATATCCTTTTTTTTCCATCCTAAGCAAAACGACGTCGTTTTGTAAAAAAAAAAATTTTTTTTTTGGTGGTGCCTGTGCACATAGTCACATCCGCCCCTGTGGTCGCATGAAAATCATGAATTCTTTTCCTAAACCCCAATGTTGGTTTTTTTTTTTTTTATAAACTTCCTACTGCCTTAAAAGACCAGACTTCCCTTATCTGTTTGTCCCAAAAAAAGAGTCTTGCTTCTAAAATTAGAGTATAGGCTTAAGTGTTTTCTCTAAAATATTTAACTGAAGGCGCTAATAAAACATGGTATCTTGAAGGAAATGCTGAAGAGGGTAGTGTAATGATGAATGAATGAGAGGGCAATTTAGTAAATGTAAGAAAGTGCTTAAAAAGTTTCCCTTGTCAAATTCAAAACTTGTTTTTTGACGGAAGGAGTAATACTGCCTCCATAATCTCCAGTTAGTTCACAAACTAATGATTTGAATTTTATTCTACGGCAACTAAGTTAAAAATGTAATGATGGGCATATCCCTAAACGAAAGTAGTTTTAGCTATTATTAATTGGGGTTTTGTTAGAACCGTTTATGAGGGTAAAATATGATAGATAAGAAATATTTTACCTTGAACTTTTGTGAAAAAGAAAAGGTAAGAATGTTCTATTCTATTGTTGCAGAACAACAGAGGGGACTAAAATAGCAGCTATTGGGTTTTATAGGTCCATGCGCAGCGGAATTAAGCATCTAATTAACACAAAACCCAAGAGCTTAGGATCTGTTCTATACAATTAACTTGAAGCCTATGAGATAGATATAACCAACCTTGAACGCTTTCCGTTCTTGAGCTATCGAACGATTTAACTATGTGATTTCGAATCACAAACTTCGTTCTTCAGATTGCTTGAACTCTAGGCCTTGATCGATGAACGAACGAAGACCCTCTTTCGGTATCCACACCTTTGAATGAACCAAGAAAAGCTTCTTGAAGATTGCTAGATCTCTTAAAACCTTGAAGAATATTGAGAATATATGTTGTGAATTTCTTTTCAGAATTTTGGCTAACCTTTTAGGGTTGACAGACTCTCATATTTATACTACGTTAGTATCCATATTTGAGTCCTAATCAAATTAGGAAACCAGTCTATCAAACCGCCTCAGGACTTGTTGTGTCGCACGACCACACGAGGCACATGGCCTTGTTGTGTCGCACGACTGGACAAGGCTGATGAGGAGTTTTCTCAATCATTCTTCCAATGGTGTAATCAATTCATTCAAATTGTGTGTGACCCAATAGGATTATATTATGTTGGCAATGAGTTCGATCATATCGACTCTCATAAGACATAAGCGGACTCTAGCAAGCCATTATGTCTACCCAAATAATATAACGTAAGAGTTCACGTTTCCAATGGTGCACTTCCATTTCTCCCTTTGTCTCATGATGTTATATTGAACACAAGTCATGGTCCACGTCAACTTGTCTTTGTTCAATGCTTTCTCGATCTTGAGTATAATGATAATCCAATCGCATTGGGGTATGGCCATACACTTTCATCATTATCACTCATCGAGGGGCCCAAGCAAAACATCTCTCTTCCGAGGGACAAATTCCATCTTGACTTATCATCCTTCCCATCATGAATCCGATCATGCCAAAATTAGCCTTTATAAATATAGTGTTAAGATATCGTTTGACTAAAATCAAACATGACTTTCATCATATGTAAGGTCATGATAATATCAGGTCTAGGGACTAAATGAAGTGACCATATGAGATTTAATTATGACATTTGACCATGACATAAATCTCATATGGGTCAAGTCTAGTCACTTGTTCTCTAACAAGTACCCATAAATTTAATGTGCATCTCTATGCATATAATCATCATATGATTATCCATTAACATTTATACTAATTATTCACTTAATAATTAGGGACGGAGATTATTACAAGAAAATATGCAAAACATATAATAATCAAATAATAAACTTTTCATATAATAATAAATAATGTCAACACATAAGTCTATCAATCATAGGCCTAGGGCATAGCACTAATACTCTCCCACTTGCACTAGGCCCAATCTCCCATGTATTGAATAACCATGGACCTAACATGACCATCATGCTTAGCTTGCGGGAGAGCCTTAGTTAATGGGTCCGCCACATTGTCATCAGTTTCTACTCTTCATATCTTTACGTCTTCCCTTTCACATATCTCTCGGATAATGTGGAAATGTCGAAGTATGTGTTTGGATCTCTGGTGTGACCTTGGTTCCTTTGCTTGTGCAATGGCACCATTGTTGTCACAGTAAAGTTCAATAGGATCTTTGATGCTTGGAAAGACTTCCAAATCACTAATGAACTTTTTGATCCAAACGGCTTCCTTAGCTGCATCAGATGCCGCTATATACTCAGCTTCGGTTGTAGAATCAGCAACGGTACTTTGGTTGGAACTTTTCCAACTCACAGTGCCTCCATTCAGCGTAAATAAAAATCTAGACTGCGATCTGAAATCATCCTTGTCGGTTTGGAAGCTAGCATCTGTGTAGCCTTTCACTACAAGATCTTCTTCCACTCCTCCAAAGACCAAGAATACATCCTTATTTCTTCGTAAGTACTTGAGGATATTCTTGACTGCTATCCAATGTGGTTCACTGGGATCCGATTGGTACCTACTCATCATGCTTAGATCACATGAGACATCGGGTCTAGTACATAACATAGCATACATGATAGACCCAATTGCCGAAGCATATGGAATACCATTCATTCTCTTTCACTCATCATTAGTCTTAGGACTTTGACTCTTGCTAAGAGATATACCATGCAACATTGGCAAGTTTCCTCTTTTAGAATTTTCTATTTGGAATCTTCTAAGAACCTTGTCAATGTAAGTACTTTGACTTAAACCAATCATCCTCTTAGATATATCTCTATAGATCTTGATACCAAGGATATACGCAGCTTCGCCCATATCTTTCATTGAAAAACACTTCCCCAACCAAGACTTGACAGTCTATAGTGCAGGAATGTCATTTCCAATGAGTAAGATATCGTCGACATACAACACTAAAAATAGTGCTACGCTCCCACTAATTTTCTTGTATACACAAGGTTCATCTTCGTTCTTGATAAAGCCAACCTCCTTGATTGCTTCATCAAAACATATATTCCAACTCCTAGAAGCTTGCTTCAATCCATAAATGGATTTCTGCAATTTACACACCTTGTTAGAATTTTCTGGACTGACAAAACCTTCAGGTTGCATCATGTATACATCCTCAAGTAACTTCTCGTTTAGGAAAGCTGTTTTGACATCCATTTGCCATATCTCATAGTCATAATATGCGGCTATGGCAATTAAAATTCTAATAGACTTAAGCATAGCTATAGGCGAAAAGGTTTCATCATAGTCGATGCCATGAATCTGCATATATCCCTTAGCTACAAGCCTAGCCTTAAAGGTGTGCACCTTCCCATCCATGTCGGTCTTCTTCTTGAAGACCCATTTGCACCCTATGGTTTTTACACCTTCGGGTGGATCAATCAAGTTCCAAACTTGCTTATCAGCCATGGATTGTAACTCGGACTTCATGGCCTCTTGCCATTTTTCCGAATCAGGAGCGGACATCGCCTCTTGATAGCAAGTAGGTTCATCATTTTCGATTAACTCCACTTCATCACTTTCCGTAACGAAAAATCCATATCTCTCGGGTTCGGATCGTGACCTACCACTTCGGCGAAGAACTGGTGCATCTTGACCTGGTTCCACAACTATTTGTGAACTTGGTTCAGTCTCTACCATAGGTTCAATGTTGTTTTCGGGTTCTCGAAATTCTTCGAGATCTATTTTACTCCCACTAGTTCCTTTGCGAAGAAACTCTTTTTCTAAGAAGGTACCATTACGAGCAACAAACACTTTGTTCTCGTTTCGGTTGTAGAAATAGTATCCTTTGGTTTCCTTAGGATAACCCATGAAAACACAATTATCAGACTTGGGTGCTAGCTTGTCAGAAGTTAACTTCTTGACATATGCATCGCAACCGCAAATCTTCATGAAAGACAAACTAGGTTTTCTTCCATGCCACATCTCATGTGGGGTCTTTTGAACCGATTTGGTTGGAACTCTGTTTATAGTGAAAGCAGCAGTTTCTAGTGCATGTCCCCAAAAGGATACAGGAAGCTCAACTTGACTCATCATAGAATGAACCATGTCCAACAAGGTTCTATTCCTCCTTTCAGACACACCATTCCATTGTGGTGTTCCGGGTGGAGAGAGTTCTGAAACTATTCTACAACTCTTAAGATGACTGTCAAATTATTGGCTCAAATATTCGCCACCTCGATCGGATCGAAGTACTTTAATAGTTTTGCCATGTTGATTTTGCACCTCATTTTGAAATATTCGAAATATCTCAAACGATTCACTTTTATGTTTCATTAGATAAACATATCCAAATCTACTATAATCATCAGTGAATGTTATGAAGTACCGAAATCCTCCCATAGCATCGCTACTCATAGGCCCACATACATCGGTATGTATGAGTCCTAATAAGTCACCTGCCCTTTCACCGGTTTTGGTGAATGGGTCCTTGGTCATCTTGCCTAGTAAACAAGATTCGCATGTCTCATATGATTCATAATCATGTGAGTCTAAAAATCCATCTTTGTGGAGTTTAGAAATGCGTTTCTCATTTATATGGCCAAGACGACAATGCCATAAGTAAGTGTGGTTTACATCATTGGGTTTAGATTTCTTGTTAATGTTATAGACATCATTATCACGATTTTCAACATCAAGGATATAAAGGCCGTTGAATGAAATAGCAATACAATAATGCATATCACTCTTGTAAATAGAAAATTTCTTATCACATATAAGAAAATAAAAACCTTCATTATCCAAACATGAAATCGAAATAATATTCCTACTTAAAGCTGGAACGTAATAACAATTGTTCAAAACAAGTATTAGTCCACTAGGTAAAGTAACTTCATAAGTTCCTATGGCTAATGCAGCAACTCTTGCTCCATTCCCCACACGTAGGTCCACTTCACCTTCCTCAAGCATCCTTCTGTTCTTTAGACCCTGCACATTTAGACAAATGTGAGTTCCACATCCGGTATCCAATACCCAAGAACTAGAAGTAGATAGGAATATATCTATAATAAAGATACCTGAAGTCGAAGCAACACCTTTGCTCTTCTTCAGTGCTTCCTTGTATTTTTTGCAGTTTCTCCTCCAATGTCCAATCTCATTGCAATGGAAGCAGACTGTGTCCTCTTGGGACTTGGGCTTAGCTTCTTTAGGCTTGGCAGCCTCTTTGGGTTTGGCAACATTTGCCTTAGGATTGGCAACCTTTGCCTTTCCCTTAACCTTGAAACCCTTTCCCTTATTAACCATCAATACTTGATTGGTTTTCTTCTCAAAAATATTGGTTTCCGCAGTGTTCAACATTTGAACTAACTCGGAAAGGTTTTTATTCATGCCACCCATGTTATAGTGCATTATGAAATTGCTAAAACTTTTGGGCAATGAATTCAATATTTTGTCGGTAGCCAACTCTTGGCTAGTTGGAAAACCGAGCCTTTCAAGATGCTCAATGTGGCCCTTCAACTTAAGAGCATGGGGACCAACAACTTGTCCTTCAATCATCTTGCATGATGTCAGGACCTTAACTGTGTTATACCTTTTTTGCCTTGCTTTTAATTGGAACATTTCCATCAGTAGATTGTTTAGATCAACTGTCCCCAAGTGCTCAAGATCCTTCTGAAGGTTCTTGCACATGGCGGAGAGCATGAGGCAACCAACATCTGTAGAATCACGCTTGTGCTTCAGATATTGGTCCTTCACCGCCCTAGTAGCATTGGCAGCAGGTTCAGGTGGAATAGGTTCCTCGAGAACGTACAGTTTTTCCTCTTGCCTAAGAACAATTCTTAGACTACGGATCCAATCCATATAGTTTGTACCGCTCTCTTCCAACTTTTCCTTCTCAAGGAGAGATCACAGTGACAGATGATTATTGTTTGATGCCATTTATTCTACAAAAAGATATACATAAAATATGAACACATATGATTAAACATATTATATGAAAAGCATAATACATTTACACAAAATAAATGCTCCCAATAAATTATACACTTTCCAATGCAAATATGCATAATATACATTTAATGGGCTAAGATCCAACTTTAATTTATTTTCAAGTTTGCTATGGCAAATCGCTCAAAACTAAATTAATTAGGTAGAAACATCAATCATATCACATATATGACTCTTAGATCTTTTATGAGATTTACTCAAGACATCATATGTCTAGGCATATTTTAATCTCATCTTATGCCTTGGGTCCAAAACCATTTTGATAACCCAATTAAGTTCATTCACTTTAAACGTATAGGAACCACCATTTCCTCATCTTGCTCGCAGACGAATAGAATCAAAGTACCTTGCTATGGCAAGCCCACCCAAAACTATCTGAATGGTCTCAAGTGTTTTAATCATGAATTGGCATAAAGAACTTAAAAGTTAAATGAAGGTTCTTTAAAGTAGATTATAAGCACATCAGCAAAGATATTCATAACTGTGCACCAGGTAAGTTCCCAGGAAGATAGGTGAGCCACAAGGACTACTTAAGTACCAAATCTCTCCTTCGACAGAACTCTCCTAGACATGCACAATCAGAAATCAGCTCTGATTTGCAACATAATCATCACTTTTAATAAACAATCAATTTCCTTTTAAATCTTGCACAATATGACTTGTTTCGCAAAAACAATCATAAACTAAAATCTTAATGTTTAAATCTAAACATCTAGGAAATTACAATACAATGTTTCAACTAAACATTTAACACAATTCTTAACACGTAAGAACACATAATACATGCATCGCAACAATTAATAAAATCGAATTTTAATTAACTAAGCATGCATAATCAATGAATTAATCTAGCATAGCCCTATAAACTTTATCACCATAAATTTATAGCATCCAGATTAATACATAAACATATTAGATTGTAAACACATTTACAGATTAGCAAAATTGTTCAACAAACTGAATCTACCCAGATTAGGCTTGTTTTGTCGCGTGACAGAGACTCCCAGAGTCACGATATGTCGCACGACCTAGAGAGGCCATCAGTCATGGTCTGTTGCGTGACATAGACCTACTATGTCGCGTGACACCATGACGCCGGATGCAGATTTGCAGAATTCAATCAATTCTAAATCACGGAGCAATTAAATCATGCAAACAGCTTTTAACAGAATTAATTCAATATCATTAGAACACGATTTAGGCATATTGTTTCAAAAACAATTAATCTATTGCATACAAAACATGCAAAAGAACATATAAACTATTTATATTACCTTTTCTAGCATGTTTAATTCAAACTTAATGATACGAACAGGGCTCTAATACCACTGTTGGGTTTTATGGTTCCATGCGCAGCAGAATTAAGCATCTAATTAACACAAAACCCAAGATCCTAGGATCCGTTCTATACAATTAACTTGAAGCCTATGAGATAGAAATAACAAACCTTGAACGCTTTCCGTTCTTGAGCTATCGAACGATTTAACTATGTGATTTCGAATCACAAACTTCGTTCTTCAGATTGCTTGAACTCTAGGCCTTGATCGATGAACGAGCAAAGACCCTCTTTCGGTATCCACACCTTTGAATGATCCAAGAAAAGCTTCTTGAAGATTGCTAGATCTCTTAAAACCTTGAAGAATATTGAGAATATATGTTGTGAATTTCTTTTCAGAATTTCGGCTAACCTTTTAGGGTTGACAAACTCTCATATTATATACTACGTTAGTATCCATATTTGAGTCCTAATCAAATTAGGAAACCAGTCTGTCAAACCGCCTCAGGACTTGTTGTGTCGCACGACCACACGAAGCACATGGCCTTGTTGTGTCGCACGACTGGACAAGGCTGATGAGGAGTTTTCTCAATCATTCTTCCAATGGTTTAATCAATTCATTCTAATTGTGTGTGACCCAATAGGATTATATTATGTTGGCAATGAGTTCGATCATATCGACTCTCATAAGACATAAGCGGACTCTAGCAAGCCATTATGTCTACCCAAATAATATAACGTAAGAGTTCACGTTTCCAATGGTGCACTTCCATTTCTCCCTTTGTCTCACGATGTTATATTGAACACAAGTCATGGTCCACGTCAACTTGTCTTTGTTCAATGATTTCTCGATCTTGAGTATAATGATAATCCAATCGCATTGGGGTATGGCCATACACTTTCATCATTATCACTCATCGAGGGGCCCAAGCAAAACATCTCTCTTCCGAGGGACAAATTCCATCTGGACTTATCATCCCCCATCATGAATCTGATCATGCCAAAATTAGCCTTTATAAATATCGTGTTAAGATATCGTTTGACTAAAATCAAACATGACTTTCATCATATGTAAGGTCATGATAATCTCAGGTCTAGGGACTAAATGAAGTGACCATATGAGATTTAATTATGACATTTGACTATGACATAAATCTCATACGGGTCAAGTCCAGTCACTTGTTCTCTAACAAGTACCCATAAATTTAATGTGCATCTCTATGCATATAATCATCATATGATTATCCATTAACATTTATACTAACTATTCACTTAATAATTAGGGACGGAGATTATTACAAGAAAATATGCAAAACATATAATAATCAAATAATAAACTTTTCATATAATAATAAATAATGTCAACAAATAAGTCTATCAATCATAGGCCTAGGGCATACCACTAACAGCAGGTTCTATAATTGTAACAATCATCAGAGTGTAAATGAATATTAACAGGCTTGAAAAGTATCAACTGGATGCTTTGACAATTGTGATACAATATGGTTCACAAATCATGGTGTTGGGCAGACATTTCAATATTTGTTGATCATATTTATATTTTAAGTAATTCAATTCATTATTCACATTTTTGTCAGATTTATAAACAATATTGGTATTATTATTTTAGTTTTCCATTCACCCCCCTTCGGTCCATAAGTAACTTTGTTTTTTGTGTAATGTAGATTATTCACGAAGCGTGTAATTGATTCAGGATTTGAGGTTTGAAACTTCAACATCTAAAATTAAGGCAACTCTTGATGGAGAGTTTCTTCTTGCAACAGGTGATCCTAAACCTAGCCTGTTGATGTAAATATTTTCAACTGCAATGTTAAATTTTGGTTTAGCAGCGAACGAACCTTGCAGATGTAATGTTGTATTTCAGGTATCTACCCGCCACAAGTCAAAGTATATGAATTGAGGGAACTGTCATTGAAGTTTGAAAGGACTTTGGTGTCAGAGATAATTAATTTTCAGGTACCCTTTCCGATATCCAATTAGTTAACCGTGCAAATCAGCACCAGTTTGTTATACATCTTTCAGTTTAGAATTCTAAGTGGCTGCTTTCCATCAAGATTGCTGTAGGCTTTTATGTGAAGCAATTGATATGTGATGTGTAATATTGGTGTATACTGGTTCCTATACTTTTGTTTCTTAGAAGTTAGATTGTTTCAAGTAAAGAAGAGATTACATCTAAAGTCCATGGGAAGAACAGAGAACAAAATGCCTCTAACTTTGGTATTGCACTCTTCTTTTGTGAACGCCGTGTTCCCTGCGGATGCTTCCAAACTTACCACCTTATTCTAAAGATAACTAATGATGGCATACCAATAAAGAGAACTATTTTATTACATCAAAATATTTGCAAAATTGGCAAATATTGCTTAAATCTTAAAGGCCTTAATGTCCTTAATCATTTAGTCTCTTCTTCTGAAGCCTTGTGAATTTAGTTACCTCCAGTATATCCTTGTCTTTTTTTCGTTAAGACATTATTTCCTGTCAAATCGAAATAGTATGTGTCCAGTCATTTTAGTTTCTTGTTAGTGTATCCTCAAAAACATTTTATGATTGCTAGGTATGCTTCTAGGATGGATTCTTGCTTAGATAGCTCTGCTTCAGCCTGTTCTTGTACCTTTTTGCCTACACCAGTACAACAACAATAAAGCTTTAGTCCCAAAATGATTTGGGGTACTTGGAGCATAGAGTCTTGATTTATATATAATATATCTTGTGCTCATGTTTGCTTGCCTCAAGGACAAAACTTCTACAATACTATTTTCCTTTTCTCGTTTCCTTTTGGGACACCATAATGTCGTCGTTTTATAGGTTTGATTATATCTTACACTTCTAATAGACACATTGATATCTGAATGTTGTTGCAACATTAGGTTTTGGGCGATGACTATTTAAAGCTCGCATTCCTTTGTGCTGATCGTTCTGTTCGCCTACATGCCAAATATGGAAGTCACTACAGTTTGCGAATTCCAAGGTATTACAATTTCCACTTTCTATATGTCGTGTTTCTTCTCATATTTATTTATGTACTAACACAATCTAAATAGTATCAACGTTGATCCTTCCCCTCACTCGGTTAATGTTCTCCTAGATTTATGTGCTCTTTTACTACAATGCCTAGCTGAGCCTACTTTCTGCTGAACGTTGATGATTTTCCATGATGATAAATATATTTAATCTGTCTTCACTAGAAATTTATCTAAATGCTGATTTTAAAGTCTTGCATCGAATCTAATGGTAAGCAAGACTTGTTACAATACTAATTCAGCATGAGAATAGCCCTTCTGTTTGTTGATGAGGAACATACAGACCAAGAGTGAATTAATATAGGGACCAGGGGTGAAACAATCTCTATTATAATAGAGTTCACTAATAACTACTTAATGATTCTAGACAAAGAGTGGTTGAGATTAGTCCCTTAAAATGATCATACGTCATGAAATACAAATATTCCCTTTATTCCAAGTAAAAGAAAACTAAAAAAGTTTACTAATATGATTTGAACTAATGACCTCAAGGAGAATTAACTACAACCTTTCCACACAGGCCAGCCTCATATGTCATTATTTTAGAGTTACATATTCAGTGGAGAATCTAGGATTCATGGTTAGGGGGGTTAACTTCAAAGAATTTTTTCTCGATATACAAGGACATCAGATCCTTTAGCTAAGCAATAACTACAACATTAGCGCAACAATAAAAGTTGCAAATGAAAAGCTAAAGGCACCCAAATGAAGATATGCTAAAATAAAATATAAAGCTTCTGTTTTCTTTCAAGCTGAAGTTTCACCCATCATTTTCGTAGATTCTTTCTTGTATTGCAGTTGGACACTTTGGTGTAAAATCGTAGAAAGGAAGAGAGCACCAGGCTCGTACCTGTATTCAGGCCTTGTATCTGACACTGTCTAATTTCCTACAGAACATTTATGTGGTTAAAGTTATAATGTCCGGCCTTTACAACAAACAGTATTGCATGTAACATGTAATACGCTATATCATGTTACAATGGATAGAAAACTCAATCCTCACTTCTCTTGCATGTACAAGATTAGATGCTTTAAGGATTTTAATAGGAATTTGGACTCCCTACATAAGTAATTATTAAGGAAATGGATTACTAGATTGGGGATGCTAATAGATGGTATTACTATTCAGAAGTTAAAATTCAAAAGGTTGTCTATAGCTATACATAAAGCATATACTCACTCAATTGCACTCAAAGAATCATACTTCCTATTTTGGGTACAATTCAAGGAACCAAACTCAAAAACTTAGCTTGTCTAATATGAGTTTCCAAATTATTCTTCGACTTATCATAATTATTTCTTTAACTTTTTGTATGAGCTTGATTGGCAAAGTTAAGGTTGTAAGCTCTTGAGCTATTCTCGAGATTCGATCATTTAGCTAGACTCGTCTACGCTCCCGCACCCGCACATACATAATTCTATATTTGTTAAGCGTTTGACTTCCCAACATGAACTCCATTTTGCTGAAGGGGGGAGTACATTAAAAGTGAAATGGTTTGATTGATACATAAAAGTATGAACGATTTCATGGAAAGGAAAAATAGATGGACAATTTGTATAAGAGTACATCACAAAAGTGTCTGCTGCAAACATTATCCCTATATATAACCTGAAGCATACCTCAAATAGGCTTTATGCCAATCAGGAAACTGCTGCATTTTGGTCCATAGATTCACCACAGGAATTCCACATTCTCCAGCAATAGCTATACTATACAAGCATCAGCTGTAGAGTCGAATGTGGCAGATTCTCGAGGACGAGGACGAGGACCTATTTTAATTCACCTGTAGAGTTGAATGTGGCAGATTCATAATGCAAATAACACTAGATTTTGGAACCAATTTCAAAAAATCAATTGATAAACATCTGTAGTATAAGGGAATTCCAATTTAGGGATTTATTAGGGATTTATCAATTTAGGGATTTCAATATAGGGATTTCAAAAAAAAAATTGATAAACATCTATGAAAAAATATAAGGGAATTCCAATTCCATATCACTTATTTTATTAGGGATTTAATAATTTAGGGATTTGAAAATTTGATTAGGAGGGACTAGGGAAGGAAGGAGAGATAGAGAAGAGAGTCGATACCTACCTTAGAATCTTAGATTGTCTTCTTGTCCGAGGTCCGACGAAGGTGAGCGATGGACCGATGGTGGAGGGTCGGCGGCAGCTTGATCGCAAATCGCAATTGCGGCGTCTTTCTCTGTCAAGATGCGGCGTCAATTTTGGGTTTTGGAGGAGCGATGTGTTTTTTTTTCCTCTGCAAATGGAATTTTCATTATATACCAAGGGTTTCAGGGGTGTCAATTGAAAATTTTCAGGGGGGTTAAGACAAAATTAAAAAAAAATCAAGGGTGAAATTGGGAAAAAAGGCAAAATTCAGGGGGGTCAATTAACCCCCCCTCCCCAACGTGGATACGCCCCTATACATATTAACTCTACTATTTGGTAAATTATATAAATAATTACCTATTGACTCTATATAGTGGGTGGTTGATATTAATCTCTGATAATTACCTATTGACTCTAGACAAAGTGTAGTTGGGATTAATCCCTGAAAAGGAAAGGAAAAACTCCATAAGACCAAAAGTGTAATCCCCTTAAATGAAAAAAATAATAGGAGTTGAACTAATTGCTTAAGGAGCATTAACTATAAATTTTCTACCCAAGCTAGCAAAATTATGTGACAATCTTTCACGTTTAAACATATTTATTAACCGCTACTCGATAAGTTTTTTTAAATATCTCTTTTGGGGGCCACAACCCCTACTGGTCCCTTGTGGATCCTCCCTCAATAATTATTTAAGACTTAGTTGACCTACTAATTCTCATGCATCCTGCCCACACTAATATTGATGTTACAGCTAAGCCCTCTATTGAATCTTGGTCCACAAACAACCACACAGTACAGTCGTCCCTCCTACGCCTATTATTTATTGAAACATAATTTTAAAAATATATATTGATAATATTGTCTTTAGTGTATTCATAACATTTATATACTTTCATTAGAATAATTAAATTTTTATTGTATTTTAGTCGAAAATCATTTGAGTTGACCACTAAAATGAAGGAGGATTATTTTCTAAGATAGAAGACATAATACATACTTTTATAAAGTATGGAGTATCATTAACGCCGATCATCTGAGTGGGTTAAGTTATACTCGGATAGCATTAAATTCAGAGCCCACCCTTGAGGCTTGGTCATATATTAATGCCCTCCCTTTTTCTACACATTTTTCATTTTCGATTATAATTATTGAAGTTTGGGCATTGATACCTGGCCAAACAATAGACATTGAATTTAACCCAGCTCAAATGTATCATGAAATAGAGGGGTAAAATCTTCTTAATTCTTAAATTCAGCACCTACCCTTAAGGTTTGGTCAAATAAAGCAATGCACTTGTTAGTGTCTGAAAACTACAACATACTCCATCCGTCTCATTACAATGGTAACAATTTGAATTTTTTGGTCAACTGAGTCAAGCTTTGACCATAATTTTTTGAATATCTAGATATCTATATGCAATTCTAAAAATTATTCTTGTTTCACCTTTAGAAATACTATCAATAACAATTTTTAGCTTTACCCTCCCTCAGCTCCGCCCCTCCTTTGCTTCTACCCCGGGTTCCTGCCGCCCCGGCCATACTCTATCACCTCAACACCCCCCTCCTCTACCCTCTCTTTCCCAACCCTCCTCCACCTCTACCCTTCCCCAGCTCTGTCCCCTCTACCCCTAAACCTGCCCCCTTGTTGCCCCCTTTCCTCCATCCTCCATCACCGCCCCCTAATCTCTTCCCCAAATAATAATAATAATAATAATAATAATATATAAGTATATATATATGTGTGTGTGTGTGTATATGTATATTTATCCTCACCTCTTTCCCTCGGTTATATTAATGGTGGAAATGGTTGTGGTGGAATGTGGTGGTTAGGCAATGAGTGGCTTTCGGGATTGAGAGGTTTGATAGTGGGGTTTGAGAGGGATGATGGAGGTAATGGAAAGCTAGTTTTCACATTAGCATTTCGCTAGTCATTTGACACCTCATTTGACACATTAGTTTTTCGTAGAGTTTTTAACTCCGTTTGTGAAAAAATAATTTCTTTGCATCATTTGAAAACTGATTAAAAGGCACATTGCATGTTTAGACACTAACGAGTACATTTATTTATTTGACAAAATTGCCAAAGTACGTTGCATATTGTAGTTGTTTGGCAAATATCAGGGCCCTTCCTTCGATATATACTCCCTCCCTCTATCCCACTACAAACTACACACTTACTATTTACACGGGAATTAAGAAAAAGTGTTAGTGGAGAAGGTGTTGTGAGTATGAAAAGTGAGGTAGGAGCGAGAAAGTGGGATAGGGAATAATAATTGAACTGTTGTTGTGAGTATGACATGTGGGTCCCATTAATATAAAAGTAATAAAGTATTTCCATTTTAGGGAGTGTGTAGTTTGTAGTGGGACACCCTATGAGGATAGTGCGTAGTTTGTAGTGGTACGGAAGGAGTATATAGTTATTATTGAGCCTCATTGTTTTTTGGCCCAATGGTTGTATTCCATGCTCCAAAGCTTTAGTTGTAGATATTGTTCATGGTTTTAACCGGGAACTATTCAAACTTCTCATAGTCTTCCTTAACTTCTTAGGGTTGTTGGAACTTTGAAGATTTCTTCTTGTCCCCTTTGCTATTTTATCTTCCTGTACATTTCTTTACGTTCATTCAAGCCTCTGTAGTGATATTGCACCTACCACAATATACAATAAGATTGGGTGGGTGGGACCGAATGGTCAATCATGTGTAAATTTATATGACGTCAATTCTCATATTTTTTTCGCTTATTGCATTGTTATGCCTTTTGTATAGTATTTTATCTTCCTCTTAGAATAATGCTCACATGCTAAAGTAACAACTTAACAGATGTACTGGCTCATGTGTTGGCGACCATCTGGCAAGTGTCTTCATGTTTGGACTTGGGAAATCCATTATAGAAATGTAGTTATATTTGCAGTGTTGGTAGTTCGCTTGTCTTAGATGTGTTCAGTTTCTTCAGTATGATCTGATCCTGGAGTGTATGTTTGGCTTTTATGTCATTTATTGGTCTTTTGAGTAATCATACTACATATCTAGTGTTATTGTTTGAGGCTACTTCTGTAGTTTTGAGATTTTGTTTATTTAACAGGATGGGACTGGATATTGCATATGATTGCTGGTCCTGTGACTTGCTTTGTGCAGCCTCTTCTCCAGATCTATATAGAATAAGCTTAGAACATGTTTGTTAACTCTCGTTTTAGTATTAGTGATTCTCTTAACTGTTTATATTTGATAAACGTCTGTATCTCTCTCCCTTTCCTTTTTTTATTTTTGGAAACTGCTTATATTTAAGCTTTGAAAATTTGTTGTCATTTTTTTATTATTACATTTTTTTGAACAGGGGCGCTTCCTATCCTCGGTTAACACACAATCCCCAGGACTAAATTGTGTCTCCAGAAGGTTTGTGTGACACTGTTGTTCATGTGCCTGCTTTCTTTAGTTTCTATACCATTGCAAATTTAGCCAGCTAAAAACAATTTCTAATCGTTACTCAGGAAGCTTCATGGTCTAGTTTCTTGTGGTGGTGATGATGGTGCTGTTGAATGCTTTGACATGAGAACAAGAACTTCAGTTGGCAGGCTTAATGCTATTGAACCTGCTGGTGGCGGTGATGAGGTAGTTTGGTTACTTCCTTATGCCCCTTTAAAAGCTATAAATATGAACTACCATAAAATTAGAGGTGTGCTATCACTATACCTGCATCTATTTATATCAGATGTCTGAGGCTCTAATATCATCTAGTCCTAGGCATATCTTGTAGAATGAAATTTTTACCAGTCATCTGCTTGGCCTTTATATTAGTATTTTGTCCACAGAACCCTAACCATCTGCTTGACTCAAGGATTTCATCTGTGGAATTAAGGGGGGGGGGCAGTTTTCATGAGGAGCGTGTTAAAGAACGTATTGTTTAAGGAAGGCCCTCAACTTATTGTTTAAGTATTCAGTGCATTCAGCTCATGAAATCCCTTCAGTACTATGTCTTTAATATTGGTGCTCTTGGTTCATGAAAGCCCTTACGATATTTTTTGAATCCCATTTCATGTTGCAACCATTACCACAATCCTACAAATCACATTTTCCTTTATCTCCATCTCATTGTTGATCCAACAGACTGCTAATGGACTAAAACTGTTTCCTTGAAGGAAGCAATCTTGAATTTTGTAGTTCAAATTACTGGAAGGTCACCATTTTCAAGCAAATTTGTGTTTGTCCTCCAAGTTGTTTCATGGTCCTCATATTTTTTTCATGTACTAAAATGATGGATATTTTCGAGTTAACCAACCTAGTTTTCTACTCTTTTTAAAAAGAAAATGTAGGAACCTCTATTTTTCCTGCTTTTAGGCTTGACAAATTCAGGCAGAAACATTTTGAGTTCTTAGTTCATGAGTGGCACTAGTCTATATTAGTTCCATTGGACTTGGATTTTTTAACACCATACATAAACTGCAGGAGGTCACTACGCTAGAATTTGATGGAGATGGAGGCTACCATATGGCTGTTGGAAGTAGTTCTGGAAAGGTATATCATTCTGGATTTTAAAATTCCTACTTATAATGCCACTTGCATATTTTCTTAATATATTTGTTCTCAACAACATTTTGTTTTAGATGTAATCTTTCAATATAAGAAATATTAGTTTTTATCAAATAGAAAGGTGCATACTTTAGTCCGTTAAGGTCCAGTGTTGGTATGATAACTTTTATGTTGGCTAATGGAGTCATGAAAATCATGTTTGTAGTGTTCCTTCTACTTATTGTACGATTACTAGCCATGGTACGCAACTCACATGGATTGTTATGGCCTATCAACTTTATATCATTTCTCTGTTAATTGCCTTTAGATCCAGTCTCCCGTTTACTGATATATTACAAGTGCATCTCCCTTAGCAATATCTACTTCAGAATGAAAGACTCATTGTTGCTATTGCGCAGATACTTATATATGATCTGCGATCTTCATCTCCTTTAAGGGTAGAGGATCACAAGTGAGTTCTGTTTTATATAATTTTTTTCATACCATCATTGTTGTTTTTGGTGATGATTATAATGACATAAACTATTAATCTTTGCTTATGGAATTTCTGGTTTTTATCATCTGTTGATTTTGCAGATATGGAAGCCCGATATTGAACATCAAGTGTCATAAGACTTTGAATTCGAAGCGAGCAAAGCTAATTATTACGGATAAGCATATTGTCAAGATTTGGGACCCTGATACAGTAAGAATCTCTTTCATCTGCATCGATATTCGCCTTGTTGGGTTTCTTCTTCAGCTTTGAACATGAGCCTCTGTTATTGCTGTTTGTATTTTGGATGCAAAAATGTGATTTTTCTTAATTGTACACCCCTGACCAGAGGGCACCGACTAGGATAGAGGAAGGAGCTACTAACTATGGTGCGAAAGATACTTGTTTTTTTTGGAAGTCATGCATAATTTTTAGTTGATAGAGATTGTTAACAGAACTTCCATGTGTCAGATCTCGAGGCCCTTTACTTTAGTTGGGTTTTATTATTATTATTATTTTTTTTATTTTTTTTTATTTTTATATTTTTTTTAATACGAGGTTCTCTTATTTTGTTCATTGCACACTTTTGGTTTAAGACATAGAAGGTGCCCCCCGTTCGGTCTCATTTCCTAAGATTTGTAATTTGTAAAAACAAAAGAGTTATTATATCGGCTTTTGATGTTAATTGTGTGTTAGCTCATTGAGATCAAATGTAGAGGGTCTCTATCATTTTGGATCCAGCAACATGGTATCTAAAGCAAATTATATGTGATAACGACTGTTGAAGTTTCAAGACACTACTCTTGTTTATGATTAAGTAGTTGGGAGAAAACTTGTCCAATAAATTGGTTGGTAAACTATCTTTGAAGATAACCCAACCTGCTTATTCGCAGTGTTATAAATGTTTCTTTCCTCGTATCCTGCACACTATTGGAATCCACATCCTATATGTAAAACGTAGCGGAATATAACTGGTATAGATGATGGTTATATGGTTTTCAGTATCAAAATCATGTGAGATCAGTGTATCTGAACTCGAATACATGACTGACAGAGATATATGTTGTGGTGCTGAAATATTTGGGGGCTAGAAAACATAGATTTTTATGTTATCAAGATTGCATTCAGTACATATTTGGCATTTTAATACACGTGATAGGTCTATAGTTCTGGAACTGCTTTTATTTATCAATGAATCTACCGGGCATTGCAGGATATTTCTAAATCTTCAGGATTCTATATCACCTTTAGTTCTTATTTAAATTATTTCACGTTTCCAGGGAGAGCGCATGACTAGCATTCAGCCAACTGGTGGATCCATAAATGACCTCTGTGTGTACGGAGACAGTGGGTTAATGTTGTTGGCTTTGGACAATAGCCAGATCCCATCTTATTTTATACCTGCCCTTGGCCCTGCTCCCAAGTGGTGTTCTTACTTGGAAAACCTAAGAGTATGATTTGCATTTATCACTTGAAACCTCATATCCTATACTTGGGCGTCTGTTCGATTTTGATTTTTGGCAGTGTTAACTTGATGTTTCTGATTGTAGGAAGAGCTGGAGGAGGGTGCAGAAACATCTATTTATGATCATTTCAAATTTTTGACCAAAGAGGACCTAGAGAAGTTGAATTTGACAAATTTGATTGGAACCAATCTTCTTAGAGCCTCCATGCATGGTTTCTTTATTGATCACCGATTGTATAAAAAGGTGACCAGTTTTGTTGTTATATCCTATAGCCCCTCCGTCCCTAAATGAACGTCCAAATTTCTATTAGCGTACATTCTGGAAATGGTTACTTTTTGTACAATTAAATGGAAAAGATGCATAAATATTCTTGTTTTCCACTTTCCAAACATTTAGTTTTGCAAGTATAAAGTGACTAGTAAAAAAATTATTAAAAAACATTTAGGGACAGTTTTTTTTTCCAAAAATGACATTCATTTTGGGACAAAAATTTCTTGAAAAATGACATTCATTTAGGGACAGGGTTTAACTAGTTGATTATTGTGTGTCGTTGCAGGCTCAATCATTGGCTAATCCCTTCGCATATGGGGATTATATAGAACAACGTAAGAAGGAGAAGTTGGAAGCTGAACGCAGGGATCAAATTACGGTTACGTTTCTGCATCGTTTCTCCACCTTTTTTAAAGGCATCATATTTCTTGTTTTACTTCTAAATAATGGGGTATTCATGGGGGTTTTCTTGGAATGTAAATACCATGTTCAAGCTTTTAGACCACTTCATTCATAGTAGGGCGTAGAAATGGATTTTTATTCAAACATTTCTCCGCAATATCAATAAAGACGTGAAAACAACTTATCGAGATTGCCCCATCAAGAAATATATCAATGTTTTCAGAAGCCCATTGACCTATACTTTGATCCTCCACATTACTATCATCACGCAACCGCTCCCATGGTTTTTTTCTGCACAAGACTTCAAACAATACCACTCCAAAGGCGTACACATCTACCTTTATAGTAATTTTGCCTGTAAAACATTCAGGAGCATAATAGCCAATTGTACCCTTCACTTTTGTGCTTATTGCTAAACGTGTCTGGTTTGCGGGTCTCCTCCTAGAGAGTCCTGCCTTGTTATTAGTACTTGAAGTATAAGTCCACTTGGATGTCTCCCCAGAACTAGCAAATTTTTTCTGGATTTTGCTATCTTGACTCGGGAGAGATTTATATGTCTTCATTCTGCTAGAAGTATTTCCAGATTTGCTTGATTCTTTACTTCCAATACTGTGCTTCCCAGTTCCTTCAAGCTTGGTGGGCAGGCTACTCCCTGAAGCCCTCTCTCTAGAGGTCTTTGTAGCCTTACCTGATTCCGTTCTTCTAAGATCCCCATGCTTTGTTCCTTTGCTACTTTCAAAACCATGCTCATTCTTTTCTGAAATCTTATCAAAATTGGTGGGTATGTTACTTCCTGTAGCCCCTGTAGATTCTGAAATCTTTCTGTACGGGTTCTGTAGCATCATTTCAGATTTCCCAGCTTCAAAATCACTTTTTGATCAAGCTTACTTTACTGAAAATATACTTTAACTTCTTTTTCATATTTTGATAATTAAATTTGTTTCCCTTTTCTCTTTTGTTAACTTGTTTTTCATAAAGTGTTACTTCCTGTAGCCCCTGTAGATTCTGAAATCTTTCTGTACGGGTTCCGTAGCATCATTTCAGATTTCCCAGCTTCAAAATCACTTTTTGATCAAGCTTACTTTACTGAAAATATACTTTAACTTCTTTTTCATATTTTGATAATTAAATTTGTTTCCCTTTTCTCTTTTGTTAACTTGTTTTTCATAAAGTGAAATGAGGTTGCAACTTTCCCTGTCTTATACCCAATCCTCGCATATTTCAGTCTAATACCAATCTACTTATATGAGTATTAGAAGGCGGTATACCTATAGATTTTTGAGATGCAAAGCAGAATGTAGATTTTTCAGTTTTTTAGTGGAAGGATTAGAGTTTGGTGTGATACCTAAGTACTCTGTATCTGTATCTCTTTTCCTGTCATCTTCTGTTCGAGTCGGAATATCCAGCTTTATATTCTTACACATCTCTGACTTTCATATTTTTTTAGATTAAGAGGAAACTGCCAAAAGTTAATCGGCCTCTTCCTGCTCGTCTTCTTCAAGAAGAAGAAGTTGAAACGGAGAAGAAAGATACTGATGGTGGTGATACGAAAAAGAAAAGGAAGAAAAATAAGGGACTAACTAATGAAGATCTGAAAGAAGAGCGATTCAATGCAATGTTCAATATTAAGGTACATACATATCTACCCATTCCCGACTATGTTATTCATTTTATGCTATAATGTGTTTCCCTCTCTCTCTCTCTATATATATATAGGGGCGGATCCATTACCAGTCTAGGGTGGGCCTTTGCCCACACTCAAATTTGCTTTATTTTTTTTACCGAGGATATAGAGTAGAAATTATATTTTGCCATGAATTTGTTCCACTATAGCTTTCTTGCCCAGATGGAAAACTGTTGTTGGTTTTATGCCCTTAAGAGTTAAGAGTCATGGTTCAATTTCCAGACTCTACATTTTGGACTTTTTAATTGTTCTAAAACATTTGTTTTCTTCAAAATTATAAATAATACTCCCTCCGTCCCATCCGAAAAGGCACAAATTTCCATTTTGGGTGTCCCATTTAAAAAGGCACACACCCAAAATGGAATCCTTTTAACACTTCTTTATTCATGAGACCCACTTGTCAAACACACAATAACTATCTACTTACTATTCACAACCCCACTTTCTCACTCCTACCTCACTTTTCATACTCACAACACTTACTCCACCATACACTTTCCTTAATTCCCGCGCAAGGCCAACTTTGTGCCTTTTCGGGTAGGACGGAGGGAATACCATTTTGGCAAAAGAAAAAAAACTTAAATTCTTTTCCTTTCAGTTGAACCATGTAATTTCTTTTCCAAAATAATAATATAATTATTATTTTATTTTTAGATGTCCAAAATTATAGTTGTTTGCTTACAAACTTTAAATAATACTCCCTCCAACCCAGAACAAGGGTTTTGGGGTTGGATTTCACGCTTTTTAAGATTTTTTTAAAAAAATGAATAAATAATTGTAAGTGGGTAGAAGATTAGAGGAGAGAGAATGTAAAAGTTAAATGTGGGGTAGGAAATAGTAGTTAATGATTGATTTTTTTTGTAAGTGGGTAGAAGATTAGAGGAGAGAGAATGTAAAAGTTAAATGTGGGGTAAAGAATAGTAGTTAATGATTGGTTTTTTTGTATTATATGTTAACATTATAAGGGTATAATGAATGATTTATTTAAATATATTTAAATTATAATGGTATAAATGTCCGAAATACTGTTCAAAACTTGCCATTTATGGAAGAGACTCTTGAAGTGGGGCGGACCAAAAAAGAAAGTAGGACCCTTGAAGTGGGACGGAGAGAGTACCATTTTGGCCAAAGAAAAAATCATACATTTTTCCCGTTTTGGCCCACACTGAAGAAAAGTTCTGGATCCGTAATATATATATATATATAAGCTTGGGTTTCCCTATGCAATGCACTTTCATTTTGCATTTTTGTAAACCTTTAAGAGTCAGCTTGTCATAGGAGTAAATCTTTATGATTCTTGCCCTGCATGACTTTGAAGTGGACGAGTTTTCTCCAGATTATTTGGCATTACACCCTGTTGCAACCAACACTCAACCGTCTTTGGTTGAGGAACATTTTGAACCAGTTATGGATGATGCAGAGCTAAGTGCAATTGATTCTGATGCTTCACAGTCATCAGATGCTGATAATGATAACACTAGAGAAAAGAAATCTCGAGCCCCGAGGTAAGATCTTCATTCCTTGTTTTGAGTCAAAAGCATGCTCAGGTCTTTCGTTACATGCACATTACGTGGTACACTTCATATTATAAACATTGGATTATCTTTGTTTGGTTTATACTACTCCCTCCGTCCCTGAACAAGTGTCAATTTTCCCAAAAAAAATGTCCCAAAAGAGCCTTCTTTTCAAGGAAGGCACTAAATTCACCTCTAACAGTATAAAAATTCCATTACCACAAATCTCATTCCATGATAGTGTAAATAGTATGGAAAGGAAAAACAATTCTCTTGTACCAAATGAGTCTACGATGTGTATATAGTAAAGGTACCGTGTATATTTGTTTGTAAAATTGCTAAAAAGTAAACATTTTCCGAATGTCTCTCAAAGACCGAATTGGACACTCATTTAGTGATGTAGGGAGCATTTGATATTGTTTGATTTGATACAATGTGCATACGAGGATGACTGAATATGTAAAATATTCCCTCAACTGGCCCTAAGACATGAGAGTAATCAAAAGAACCAGTACAATCAGTAATCGGAACCAATGGAATAAGCGTGCAAAGCATGGGTGATGTCGCATGCCAATGGAACGTACACAGGCGAATGCCAAAGTAGGTACCACGCATACAACGCCCAAATCCAAGCATGCCAAAACCTTAGCCGCCCGCGTACCAAGAAAATGTCATAGGCAACATTCGAGAATGCTTGGCCGCCCAGCCGACGACGCAAGGAATCAGCGCGCAAAGCATGGGTGATGTCGCATGCGAATGGAACGTACACACAGTCGAATGCCCAAGTAGGTACCACGCATACAACGCCCAAATCCTAGCATGCCAAAACCTTAGCCTCCCGCGTACCAAAACTAGCTTGCATATCTTTCCAACAACGCTAGGCAATCAACACGCGACTAGGGGTTGCATGCTGGCTTGTGGCCTCCCACATGCGAATCCCCCCAGCAATTGCGAGCATTCTTGCTAAGCAATGTTGGCTTTCAAGCAAGCCGGCTTGATGAATTGTAATCCAACAAGCCCCCTGTTGGGTCTTACGACATGCAGGGGCACCTATTTGGGCGCTAGCCCAAGAAGGAACCGCCCGCATGCTGCCCAACCCTTGGCACCTATGCGCGTGCCAAGTTACTCGGGTTCTAGTAAATGACGTATGACAAAAAACGAACCGTGACTAAGATTAGCAAGCGGTAGAACTCAACCATGCATGCACATGACTAAAACTGCCCACATAATATCCCAGCGTAGGAACGTCCAAGCCATGGCCATCAACCAGCCCGAGCGCGGTGGCATCATCGAACGTGCATGAGAGATATCCACATGAAAGACATAGCCTAGGACAAGCCTAAGCATCGCCCAACATGCCCCCATTCACGCCTAGCCTATCCAGTTGCATGTCTTCCAACATGCTGGAGGGGGCAGGAGTACTGCCCCGCCTATATATGCATATTGAGCTTTTTCCCCAGAAACAGGAACAGACATCATTTGGGCCCTGTAGACATACAAGGGGTTTTTGGAGCTACACATATCCGATTGGCGTGATTTTTTTTTTAAATCTTTGCTAGTATATAGAGGTAAAACATATATTTTTTTCGGAATTTTTTGTTGAGCGGATTATTTAATATTAATTTTTAAAAAAATTAAATAATTAAATAAATAATAAAAAATAGGAAAATAGGGAAAAATATTCCGAAAAATATGTTGATCCCCACATTTGTTTCCTAGGAAGCAATTCCTAATTATGTATTGCCCGCTTCATGAAAATATTTTTTGGGTCTTATTCCATGAACAAGCCGTATGCATGTTCGGGGCACGGCGTTGCCATGGTTATTTGTGGGGCATCACTCCATGAATAGAGGCAAGCATACGAAACAAACAATGAGTCATGATACAAGGGACATGCTCAATATAGAATTTGTTAGGCTACTCTTGACGATCATGTGTGTGTGTGGGACGGTCGAGGCATCACATGCCATGCGTCGAGCCACATCAGGGACAAAGTGAGGCGCAATGAATGCTCGGTGTGTGTTTCGCAAGGGGACGCCTGAGCCACCATGTTATTGGCCCATTGCCAAAAAATTTCACATTCTGCCGCAAGTTTAACCTAAATCAAAATACCATGGCCAGGCCATGGCCGGCCAATACCAAGGCCACGGCCAGCCAATGTCAAGGCCAAGGCAAGGCAGCAAGGCTACGGCCAAGGCCAAGCCAAGGCCGGCCAATGTCTAGGCCAAGGCCACGGCCAAGCCAATGCCGGCCAATGTCTAGGCCAAGGCCATGCGGGCCAATGTCTAGGCCAAGGCCACGGCCACGGCCAATGTCTAGGCCACGGCCAAGGCCAAGGCCAAGGCCACGGCCCATGTCTAGGCCAGGGCCAAGGCCAAGGCAAGCCAATGCCGACCAATGTCTAGGCCACGGCCAAGGCCAAAGCCAAGGCCACGGCCAAGGCCAAGGCCAAGGCCATGCCGGCCAATGTCTAGGCCACGGCCAAGGCCATGTCGGCCAAGGCCAAGCCAAGGCCACGACCAAGGCCATGCCGGCCAATGCCAAGGCCACGGCCACGGCCAAGGCCACGGCCAAGGCCAAGGCCATGCCGGCCAATGTCTAGGCCACGACCAAGAACAAGCCAAGGCCATGCCGGCCAATGTCTAGGCCACGGCCAAGGCAAGCCAATGCCGGCCAATGTCTAGGCCACGGCCAAGGCCAAGGCCACGGCCACGGCCAAGGCCAAGGCAAGCCAATGCCGGCCAAGGCCATGCCAAGCTAAGGCCACGTCCAAGGCCACGGCCAACGCCGGCCACGGCCAAGGCAAGCCAATGCCGGCTGTTGGTCCCAAAGGTGGCAACAAGGGTGAAAATACAGCTAGAGGGGGGGTGAATAGCTGTTACAAATTTTTCGCCCTCTTTTAAAACTAAACCTCTAAGCTTACAAAAACCTCTTGCAGTGTATAAGAAACTGCAAGTAGGGTTGTAAAATGCACAGCGGAGTATTTAAGTTACAAAGCGGTTTTGAGTAGGCGATTTGTAAGAGCGGTTTTGGTAAGCAGTTTGTAGTGCAGTTATAAAACTGAAAGTGAGGTTTTGACAATTTTAACTCCAAACACAATTTCACAATAAAGTATAACTATAATAAAGATCAAACAGAGAGAAAATAGATAATCAGTAAGCACAAGTAAATATAAATGCAGAAAGTAAGAACACTGTATTTGGAGTGGTTCAATCGATAAACGATCTACGTCCACTACCAAGATGGTTAGTCTTGGATTTCTAAGAGAGATTTTATATTGAGTATGAGAGATTACAAATTACAATGAGTAATACTCAGATCTAAAATCTTTTCTATGAAGATCAAATCCTAAGACTATAACTAGTGTTTCTCAAATGAATAATCTATGTGATTAAACAAGTGAGGTGTGTGTGTGAGAACAGGATCAAGGCTCTTTAAATCTTTGAGATGTAGAGCACAGTGATTCTAGATGGTGTTAAGGCTTGATTTCTAGGCTGGGATATATTTATTGAAGTAGGAAGATGAAGATTCAAAGGGTTGAATAATTTCTGGGCAGAACTTCAGCTTCTATGAACACATCAAATCAATTTCTCAAGCAATCTTCAAATGGTGAAGATTAGGGGTATTTATACCCAAGCATCAAAGAACTAGCCGTTAGACACAACTGTTGTAAGGACAGTACTTGATGCTTTCCCATTGGTCCACAGTAACCACTTTTGTCCTTAGGGATGGTTGTTGCAGATAAAGCTGATCAGGATCCAGCTGCAAACAAGGTGGTTAGGACATCTGTCACCTTTTCAAGATCCTTGCAGATCTTGTCAGAAAAGTAGTCACGTGTCAAGATATGATAGTTGACATTTGATATTGCTGACGTGGATTCCAACGGTCAAATGTGGTTCATTTCAAGTCTTAATCATTGGAGCGGTTCAAGTGTGCATGCGGTTGGAGAGATGCGGTTCCACCTGGAGCGGTTGCAATGTGCGGTCAATGTTGGAACTGCACTAGGGTGGTTCACAAAGCGGTTGGACTGCAGTAGTTCAAGGCGCGGTTTCAAGGAGGAATTTCACATGTGGTTGCATGTGCGGTTCTGAAGTGCGGTTGTGAAACTGCTTGGAACTGCAACCTCAAATCCAATGAGTCTTGTGCCAGTCTTCAAGCCTAATTTTAACCTATTCTATAAAATGGACTTAGCTAAAAAATTGAAGTCTAAGCTTCATTACATAGGGTCCTAAAGTCCTTAAAATAGACAGGAGGTTATGGTATCAATCAAATCTAATACAAAATAGGAGGGTTAAAATATGCATACCCAACAATCTCCCCCTATTTGATTGATGCCATTACCTACTATAACTAAAGCAAACATTGTACTTGGTAAAAACATGTCCATAAGAATTAACATGGTAATTCATGTCCCAAGTCAATGCACACACTTAGCTTAAGCTATAGATTTCTATACTATTAAAAGATTGAAAAAAACTTACAATTTGAACAGTATAGAAATGCATTCAGTGCACTTGAAAAATATAAGTTAAAGTTCAAAGTGCGGTTTAAACTGAATGTTTAAACATCAATTCAAAATAGTGATTTTAAGTTGAAAAAATATTTGAATGAGGTTTAAAACCATAAGTGGTTTCATTGTTCTACAAACAAGTTGTTTGATATGAACAAGGTTTTGGAACCATGATGCAATTTCCATTAATTCCTCAAGTGATTACAAAACAGGAATGAAAGAAAATTACAAGGTTACAAACAAATAAAAATAAGTTGTACAAGGAAAATACAAGAAGTGCGGTCCAACAAACAAAAAGGGTTCAGCAAAGGAAGGAAAATTACATTGAAAGAGCGGTCCTATTGCTGATGCGGTTGGTGCTGATGCTGATGGGGTCGCTGAGAAGACTGATGGCGCGGTTGATCACGATGCTGGGTAACTTCTTGCTCAGGTACACGCGGTCCAGAAGGTCTGAATGCAGAGCTTTCACCACGGAGGGTTCTTCTTAAAGTTCTGACCTCTTCAGCTTGTCTTCCCAGAGTAGTTTCAACTCCTCTAAGTGCGGTTACAGATTGAGAGGCAGTTGAATTTATAGCATCAAGGGTTCTGGTATTTGCAGCAACACTCTCCTTGATATTATCAGAATATAACTCAATGGAGGAGTTGAGAGTGTTGTAAAGAGTATGAATCTCCCCTTGAATGGCTTCGGTTTGGTTGGAGAGAGCATCTCTTAAGGGCTCTAGATCAACAATCACTCTTAGGGAGGTTTTCAACTCATTGATTGCAGCATCAAGCTTGGAGTTGAATCCTGCCTTTAGATTCTCAAATCTAAAATTGATATCACCATCAAGGGTTTTAACCTTATCCTTGATATTGTCCCCCACAATGTTTGAGTCAACATTAATTCTCTCTTTGAGGGAGTCCAGCTCAGAAAGTATCTTGAGTTCCAAGGCATCAAGGGCGGTTTGGATAGGGGCGGTTAAGGTTGAAGCGGTTTGTTGAGCAGGTTGCAAACCAAGGTTCCTTATATCTCCCATCAGTTCCACTTTGAATTTGCCCATTGTGTGGTCAACTGAGTCACAGAAGGCGGTTGTGAGATTGTTCATTAAATCCCTAAGTTGATCCTTGTTGACAGAATCACCAAGGAATTCAAGAACTGCTTTCAGGAGTTCAACCTTGAAGTTTTGGAGAGAGGATTCTACTGCGGTTTTGAGAATGGTTTCAATGTTTGCAGTCTCAGAAGGTGATCTCTCCCCCTTAATGGCATCAAGCAAATCTGCTTTAAGGGTGGCCATTTCAAGAGTTTGAGCATCAACCTTGGCTAGAAGGGCTTGGTTGGATGCGGTTAGGAGTGTATTCGAGGTTTCAAGGGCGGCATTGGAAGCGGTTAGCTTGATAATGTGGCCTTGGTTTATGAGTAGTTGGCCTTGGATAAGATTAAGGGTTAAAAGAATTTGGGAGTAAACTGATGGAGGGGCGGTTGAAGTGGAAGGAATTTGGGTAAATGATGGAGGAGGTTGGGAGTAAGTAGGAGGAGCGATTTGAGGCAATGGGTTTAGAAGGGTTTGGAAAATGTGGCTAGCTGGGACAGTATATGGTGAAGCGGTTGAGGGAGGGATTGGAAGTGTTTGGGTTAAGTTATTAGGTGCGGTTGAAATAGGGGCGGTTAGAGGAGGTGGAATATTTGAAGTTGGAATGTTAGAGGTAATTGATTGGGAGTTAGAGGAGGAACTGGTAGTATGAAGTTCAACAGAAGGGGATTTCTTTGGAATAGGTGATTGTTGTTGGGAAGGAGAATAACCAGGTGAAGGAGTAGGGGATCTATTGCGGTTGGAAATGGTAGGAGCAGGGTTGCGGTTTGAAAAGGGTGGTGATTTGGCGCGGTTTGACTGAGGGGGTGAAGGAGTTGCAGTTCTGTTTTGGTTAGAAATAGAAATGGCTTGGCCAAGAAAAGGTCTAGAGGTCCATGTGGAAAATTCAGGACCTAAAGAGTGTTGAATAGAAGGGGAATGGGAGTGAGAGTCAGAATGTGAAGGAGATGGTGATGGTGAAGGTGAAGGGGATGGAGATGGGGATGGAGGAGGAGTAGGTTGTTGGGCCACACGTTGTAGAAAACGCTTGGGTCCTTTGGTAGGTGTAGGCTTTTTGGCCATGTGTTTGATCCTCTTTGGTTTAGGATTCTCCCCCTGAGCGGTTGCAGCTCGGAGCGGTTGAGGAGGAGAAGGCGGTTGAGAGTTATTTGGTGAGGAGTGGTGAGATTGGTTAGGTGATTGAGGTGGTGTTGGAATAAGAGTTTGGGTTGGAGGCGGTTGAGAAGCAGGTTGCGGTTGAGGTTTAGGAGGCAGTTGATGTTGGGGTTCAACTTCCTTAGACTTACCTTGAGCAGCCTTTTTCTCAGCTCTCTCTTTTTCAATCCTGGCAATCTCAGCTGTGTAGTAAGCGGTCAGGTCCTCATCAGAAAGCTTATTCAACTCCACTTGAGTTAGCTTGGGCTTCTTAGCTCTTGCAACCAAGGGAGGAATGGTTGGATCCTCTTCTTCTACTTCAACAGCTTCATCAACAAGGGACATCTTCCCTTTCCCTTTCTTACTTGGGCCAGCCCCAGATGCACGCGGTTTAGATGGTGCAGTTTGAGTTCTCTTGGGAAGCGGTTCCTCAACAGTTTTCCTTTTATTAGACACCTTCTTTAAAGCCTTGCCCAGACCTATGACGGCAGTTGCAGGTGTCATCTCAACATAGTGTTCTTTAGGTTGAAAGGTATCTGCATCATAAAGGGCCTTGTACTCAGCATTGCCAAAGGAGAATCTGAAGTTGTGGCAAGCTTTCAATCCAAGGGATTCCTCATTTCCCCATTCAACAAATATGTCTGGAGTGGTTGTTCTCAGGTCCTCACGGTGTTGGCAATTTCCAAATAGTGCGATCAGCAGCCTGCCAAAAGGTCTCCACCTGATAGATTCATTCTTTGTCTTCAACTGATATGCATCAATGCTGCTGGCCAGCTCTCTCATCAGAATCTGTGGCCAATGGAGCTTCATTCCATTGTATATGGCACAGCAGTACATCCACTGCTGGGTAGTGAAATTGTTGTGGTTGCCAGTTTTGCCACATAGAGACTTTCCTACCAAGTAGCAGAGATGACTCATCATTTCCCCAAAATCTCTTCTTGGCCTCTTCTTGTAGTACCCGGATAGTGAAGAGAGTTCAGGAATGAGGTTAGAGCAGGTGGTATCCATAACTTCTTGATCCAACTCTATGGGAGCACCAGATACATGGAATTCATAAACACTCCTGATGTCTAGATAATCAATGGAGACTTCAAGACCTTCAACTACACCAGTCAGGCAGGGGAGATAGCAATCTTTCTCCACGCACTGTGGTTGCATAGAACTGGTCTACGAAGAGGGGAATCGTGTAGGTCTGCTTCTTGTTGAACAGTGGTAAAATTCCAGACTCACGCATCCTTCTAATCATCTCTCTTCCTAGAGCATCAGTCTTCAGCTCTGGCTCATTTATTTCCCAACCTGGTAGATAGTATTTGGAGTTCTACAAGGAAAACACTTAAGTTAGATCTTTTATTAAGGTCACAGTTTGCAAGCGGTTTGGTGCACATATGCGGTTGGCAATAGTGCGGTTTTGGAAATGATAATTTCCAAACCTCAAGGAAACTGTGAATACAGTTAGGAAAATAAATAAGAAAAATACAAAAGTATATTTACTTAGTACGTGGCATTGTAATCCAAAAGTTATCACACACATGCAAGCAGTGTTTTAAAGGGGAAGGTTATGGTTTCCAGCATATATACTTATCAACACTTAAGTAAATTCTAAGCATGCGGTTTCAAAGATATATATGCGATTATGAAAACATAACATGCGGTTCATAAAGCACATGCGGTTTTTGAAACACAGAGATAAGTAGTTACATATGTGCGGTTTCAAAAGATCAGCATGCGGTTGACAATGAAGCGGTTCAAACATGCAAGCAAGATCCAAAATTTCCAAAATTTCACGAAGTATGAAAAACATGATAGAAAATCAAGGTGATCCAAAACATAAGAAATTTCTGAAAATGGAGATGAACAGTCACATGAATGCATGAAGAACACGAAGAACACCAAGAACAGAGATTCATAAAATGTAACCAAAATCAACAAATAATATGTCAAAATGATCACATTGAGCAGTAGATCAATAATATAACAATAAAAATCACTACTTTACTCAGAATCACCTAGAAAATGCAAAAATCATAAAGTGGGTTTCGAAAATGAAAATTTCAATAGTTCAAAATTAGTGTCCTAGATGTTCATTGATCATAAAATAAAGCACATAAACCTAATCTAGGAGTAAATCCGAACAAAACCCAACAAATTTCATTCAAAATGATCAAGAAATAAAGTAGAAAAGAACAAAAATCAGTTATGTTCATTCGAAGGTTTCAAAGGTTAACAATGGCAGTTCATGTGAGTATAATTTGCAGAAATGATAAAGAGATAAGGGTTAGAAATCATACCATGTCAAAGATAGGTTGTTTGGGTGCCATTGATTAGAATAAATTTAAAGCTTTTTAACCAAGTTTTGAAGAGAGAGAAGAATGGTTTGGTGAAAAACTGACACTTGAAGGTACGAATGTCAGAGAAGACAGATTGGAAAGTTTGAAAAGGTAGGTTATGTCTTCTATTTATAGGCAAATGGTTTGGCATGGGCAGCTAAAGGGACAGTTTCAATTTCCCACAGGGTGAATCATTTCAAAGGTTACACCCTTTCAGCTTCAACACATCATCCAATAACGGTTGACATGAAGCCCATTAAATGCTAATGTCCCCTTGCATTAAATGCATTCAAAATTTAAAATTTTGTGGGAAAACATTTGCAGATAAACCAAAAAATAAGGACTAAAAAATAAATAAAAGGAATTTGAACAGTTTTTTTTTTAAATAAACATAAGCAGAAATTAGAAATTACTCCAAGTTGAAATGCGGTTGAGATCAAGCGGTCAAGCTGTAGCAAGCGGTTGGAAGAATGCGGTTGGCTGCAGGGCGGTTGACTACTTGCGGTTTGAATGCACGCGGTTCAACAAGGGAATTTCAACCTATACTCAACACACAAGTTAGCAAATAAAAAGTATGTAATCATTTAAGTTCAAGCATACCCATTTCTCCTCTGAGGAAAGAAAACCTCTTGGAGTCAAGAGCCTTGGTGAGGATATCATCAATTTGGTTGTCTGTCCCCACATACTCTAAATTGATATTCCTCTTCTCCACATGGTCTTTGAGGAAATGATACTTGATATCAATATGCTTGGTCTTCGAATGCATGACAGGGTTGTTGGAGACTGAAATTGTTGAAGTGTTGTCACACATGATGGGGCAATTTCCTTCATGGATTCCATAGTCTACCAACTGCTGCTTCATCCAAAGGATTTGACAACAACAACTACCAGCAACAATATACTCAGCCTCGGTGGTTGACACTGAAACTGAAGCTTTCTTCTTGCTGGCCCAAGCAACTAGTCTATTTCCGAGGAAATGACAAGTACCACTAGTGCTTTTCCTATCAATAATACAAGCTGCATAATCTGCATCTGAATAACCTACAAGATCGAAGTTCGAATCTTTGGAATACCAAAGTCCAAGGTTAGTGGTTCCAGATAAATAGCGGATTATACGCTTGACTGCAATTAGATGTGCTTCTCTAGGATCTGCTTGATAGCGTGCACATACACAGACACTAAACATGATATCAGGCCTACTAGCAGTTAAATAAAGTAATGAGTCGATCATACCTCGATATAAAGTTTGATCAACCTTCTTACCTTTTAGATCCTTATCTAGCTTATTGCCGGTGGCCATAGGAGTATCATATGCTTTAGCATTTTCTAATCCAAACTTCTTTATTAACTCCTTGGTGTATTTGGCTTGGCTGAGGAAAATACCTTCTTCGCATTGCTTAATTTGAAGCCCGAGGAAGAATGTTAATTCTCCCATCATGCTCATCTCAAACTTGCTTTTCATTAGCTTCTCGAAACGCTTACAAAGTAACTCATTAGTAGAACCAAAAATGATATCATCAACATATATTTGAACAAGTAAAGTATGATCATTGTATTTGGCAATAAAAAGAGTTGTATCAATTTTACCGCGTTTAAATCCTTTTTCTAGTAAAAATTTAGAAAGAGTCTCATACCATGCTCTTGGAGCTTGCTTAAGTCCATACAAAGCTTTCTGGAGTTTGTAGACATGATTTGGAAATTTGGAGTCTTCAAATCCAGGTGGTTGGGCAACATACACGGTCTCTTGCAGTTCACCGTTGAGGAAAGCACTCTTTACGTCCATTTGATATAACTTGAAACGCTTGAAAGAGGCTTAGGCTAAGAAGATTCTAATAGCTTCCAATCTTGCAACTGGAGCAAAGGTTTCATCATAATCAATTCTTTCTTCTTGCCTATATCCTTGTGCAACCAACCTTGCTTTATTCCTAGTGATGCTTCCATTCTCATCCATCTTATTCCTAAATACCCACTAAGTTCCTATCACTCCTTGATCCTGAGGTCTAGGCACCAAAGTCCAGACCTTGCATCTTTCAAACTGGTTGAGTTCCTCTTGCACAGCAACGACCCAACTGGAATCTTGGAGTGCTTCGTCAATCTTCTTGGGTTCAACTTGAGAAAATAAGTAAGTATGCTCATCATAGTTCGATCTCCTTGTTTGAACACCGGAAAACAAATCACCAATCACATTAGTGAGGGGGTGACTGCTGACTTCATGAACCTCTAGGGGTAAATCTGGTTGGACTGAGGTTTGCTGAAGATATTCAATTGGAACATCGTTAGATCCTTCAGCGAAGTCATGGAATGTAAGTTGACGAAGAGGTTCAATAAGCTGGATGGGGGAATTCTCAACTTCATCTTCCCTTGGAGTTGCATCTGGAGTGGGAACTTCAGGTGCGGTTTCAAAAGTGTGGTTTGAGGGAATTTCAGTTGAGGGTGCTGGATTTTGCGGTTGAGGTTCAGGTGCGGTTTGAGATGGTTCACCTGTTTCATTCTGCTCAACAAAATCATCAGCAACATTTGGAGCCAAATGTGGCTCAAGGAGAGAATGCTCATCGAATGTAACTGTAAGTACGCCAATCCAATTCGCAACCTTTTAGATGCATTTTAATATAATAAAACTGCATTCAGGGGCGTTTTGGTAAATTCCTGGCCTATCCCGATACTTCCGGAAACGTTCCATGAGTTTCCCGCGAAGGAAGTACGTTTTGGTACATTATTCATGCCAAAGGACCTCTTGGGAATAAAACCTGTTGGACCTTTTGGGTATTTTCCCGGAATGTTCCAGAAACTGGTTTTGGCGCCAAAAGCGGTTGAGCCACCTTGTGTCATGCGACAGCTTGAGGCATGGAAAGTGGACGCGTAAGGTCGTGCGACACACTAAGGCAGCCAACTGCAGCCTATAAATAAGACCCTCCCCCTCTCATAAATGGATCCGAACTTTAGCCTACTGTTACTCTGCAGGATTTGCAGCGTAACGAATCTCTCCCAAACACAAACCCCTCTCTCTCCTACCTTCAACCTACCCAATTCCTCCCTTCCAAACCCAATTCTCAAACCACACCAATTGAGCCCCTTGCCTTGATCCTTCCAGCTCTGAGTTGAAGAATTGAAGGGTTCTATATCTAACTAGATATAGAATTCGTGGAAGCAACAAGGGTAACGATTCCCTAAACTCAATCTCTCTCTCTCTCTCTTGTTTAATTTCTATTAATTCTAGCATTTTATTTTGTTTGGATTCAGTAATCAGATCCTAGCTATCTGGATTACTGAATCCCAATCGCAATCTCTCTGTTTAATCTGAATAATTGTTGCAATTGAGCTTATATTGTTGATCATTTGATTGGACTTGGTGTTTGAACCCCAAGGGGGTGTGGATCTACCCATATCCACACTCCCGGGGTCGAATTAGTGTTGTTTCTATATTTCATTCGTAATCTAGTTAATTGAGTAGATCTGTACTGCTTTCTGTTGATTCTGTGTTCATATTGTTAAGTTTCTGCAGATGGCTCATATGTGTCACGCGACACCTTCGTCTCCAAGGGATCCTGTGTCACGCGACACATGTGGTCACTGGTGCGATGTGTCATGCGACATACATGACCCATCTGCAGAGACCCCTTTTTCCTTGTAATCTGTTTTAGATTGTTTGTATCAGGGATGTGGCCTCCCTAAATAATGGGGTCACAATATGTAATTCTCGTTCCATAATTAATAAGATGCATTTTATCACACTTTGTTTATTATCAATATTTGCACACACCTTGGATTTACTTGGATGTTTCTGATTTAAAAGACTCGTCTATGGACGAGGCGTGTTGGGTGAACTCTCGGTTCTTCCCAACACGTAACCTGACCCCCGAACTCATGTTTTCTCTCTAAACAAAAGGTTTTCAATGTTTCCTCTTAAAATGGCGTGGCGACTCCTTCTTTTCATTAAACCGGAAACCCAATTTTTTCCGGGCGAGCGCACATTCAGTGGCGACTCCGCTGGGGAATAACACTTGAAAACCTGTTTTTTAAGTGTTGAGTGGGTCAAGCTTTTGTTTAGTCAAAACATCCAATACATCCATTTTGTGTGCATTATTTGATAATCATTTGTGATTCATACATCTTGTTGATTATGGAACTTGTGAGCCCTTCGTGCTTGTGGTCATTCTTTCTTGTGCATTAGTACTTGTGTGTTGCTCTGGCTATGGTAAAACAGGGGCTGATTTGATGATTGAAGAGCTGCTGGTTCAGTGACCATCCAGGTCGTGCGACACCTTTGTCTCTGGTTGTCCTGTGTCACGCGACAAAGGGTGGCCACTGAACATAACTTCAGAAGACTGGTTTGAGGGCAGTCCCTTGGATTAAGTGTGACTCAATTGATTGTTGTTCCCTGTTTATCCTGTGTGAGGGTGTGTGTTGTTTTTTCCTTTCTTAAAAAAATATTAAAAAAAATAAAAAAAAAATCTCTTTTTTTTTGTAAATAAAGGAATATAGTCATCCGCACACTACATCACTTAGATTTAGAACCCTCGGGTGCGATTGACGGCATCGCGGACGGCCATGAAATTCGCCTACGCTTGAGCGCCTGAAATTAAACCTAAACCCCTAGTGCGTTATAGGTGGCACCACACTAAACCTTACCCACGGTTGGTTTTCGATACAATGTTTTAATTACAACAAAATGAATTGTTTTTGAAAAATAGTATAGGTCCTTATACCTTCTCCCAAAACCTCACACCTTGTGGGCATGTTGCCAAATGCAACATGATTTCACGTGGGAACATGTCACTCTCGTGGCGTGTTCTAAACGAGAGATCATGCCGCATTGCCAACATGTACCGACGAGAGGTCATGCCGGATTTTTCTTCGAAATTCTTCGAAAAGACCCGTTATGCTGCCCAAATTTCCTTAGAAATTTGGACGAACCTTTTCGTTCCATAAAGATGTTAGGGTTTTGTTAGGTATCATTACCTACTATATGTTTCAAAACAAAGCATTTGATGTAATTCGAACGTTGCGTCATTAGGTTCCCCGAGGCATAGTTAGCATGAATAAAGGCTTATCCTTTCCCAACTGTATTTAGGATTTAAAATACTAATTTATACTGGAACATAAATAAATTTGTGTTTGTGTGAGTCTATCCCGTTTCTTTCCCTCTCCCGTTACTCAAAAATTTCCCTTCAAACACCTTATAAACCCCTCTCTACACCTGCAGCTACGGCGAGTTGGGTCCGCTCATCCGTTTCGGGAGGTCGTTTGGTCCGTGTGCAAGCAATGCCGCTTGGTTTGGGAATCGAAATGGTGGCAATGGAGATGTTTTTTCTACTCGCCCGCCGGAGGCTCGTGACAAAGGGGTCGACGGGTTTGAATGAGATGACTACGGAAGAATTAAGGGTGATGCTGGAAGCCGCTCTAGCTCGGGAGCGTTAGGCTTGTCTCTTAGTTCAAAATGCCAAGGCTCGTGAAGAAGAAGCTCACAACCGCTTCGTGGAAGCTATGAGAGCCAAAGGGATTGCGGTACTTTGTCGGGAGGATGGTTCCTACGAAGAGATTACGAAAGATAGCCATAATGAAATCGGATCCGTTTCACCCGCTTCGCCCAACCCAGCCTCTAGCTACAATACGATGCCTCCCCCAAAGGTGAACTATGTTCCGCGATCCGATCAAGTAGCTTCTCCAGGAGTGGTGGCAAGTGACCAAGGAAGACTCATTCCCCCATCTTCTCAAGGGTATGGCCAGTTATCCAAAGAAGGTGTCGGCGAAATGACGGTCGGCTGCGAATTTCTTTGATCTCACTCCTTCTCAAACTCCTAATGCTCCAATACCACGGTTTCAAAGATGGACCTCGGTTTCGAACCATTTTTCCCAGCCTCAAGATACGGTGTGTATCCAGATGGTTATCGTGGTGTTCGGTATGGTGTTCAGCAGAATGGTCGCACCGCTCTCAGAAATCGAGATAGTTCAGGACGGTGTCTCAAGGTACCAGCAGTTCCGGACTCAAGATGCTTTTCTCAACCAAGTGTGTTCCACCCTTACTCGGCATATTTATGGTTCTACCCCGTACTCGGCTCCATGTGTCGGCTCGGGATTATCTTCTCTTGGTCGACAGAGGTCGGTCGGCACACTCCCTTAACCCCGGTGGGCAATTCAACGGTTATGATATGTATGGAAACAAGATTCCTAGCCCGATTAGCTTGTTGGACAGCAATATTGGAATTCCTAGTACTTTTGGTCTTCCACCAACCGCTCTGCCCGTGGGACCTAATTCTGATTTCCCAATACCGTCATCAACGGTGGCTCCTGCAATTCCTCAGACTTCAAGTTTGGCACCGGAAGTGACTGCTTTGCTGAAACAGATGCAGCAACAGATTGACAGATTAACCGTGGGTTCTAGTGGTCTTAAAGTCGTGGATCCCGCCCAAGTGACACCTTTGCCACACAAGTTTAAGATGCCCAAGCTAGATTTTGATGGTACCGCCTGTCCAAAGACGCATATAGACACTTATGTGATGACAATGGGGGCAATGGGCTGCACTCCCGAATTCATAGCTTCCCACTTCCACCTAACTTTGAAAGGATCGGCACTTACATGGTTTTTAGCTCTGAAGCAAGAATGCCGTACTACTTGGAGCCAGATAACAGAAGCCTTCCTGGAAAAGTATAAGGGTAATTTGGAATGGCGCACTACCCGGGATGATTTGGTAGGAACTATCCAGAAGTCGGATGAGTCAATCACGGAATTCTACAAACGTTGGAATGCTAAGCTCAACGAGTTATCGGAGCCAACCCCCCTCCAAGACCAAAAGGACATCTTTCAATCATGTGTTAAGCCAGCGCTTAGGGAAGCCATTGGGAAAGGATGGTACCCAGATCTGCGAGAGATGGTGGGAATGGGAGCAAGGAGTGAGAATAGGCTGTTCAACCAAACTCCAAGTGCAAACACCAATAACAACAGCAGTGGTGGAGGTTACCGATATCGTGCATCCAATCCTGTCTCAGCAATGGCGCCAAGAGGAAGAGAGCCGGCCAAAGACAATAGTATCAATAATCTTCAAAAGGGAGGTAACAATGTGCAGAATGTGATGAGGCTTCCACTTAAGCCACAACCGCGGTTTGATGATTTGGGTATGTCAACGGAGGAAATTTTCAACGGTTTGCTACGAGCTGGCATGATAAAGCAATTGGAGAACTACAGTCCTGCTCGCCCTAATCCTCACATGGATGCTAGCAAGTATTGCCATTTTCACCAATTTCCGGGGCACACTAAGAGCTCCTGTGTAACTCTCAAGAAGATAATCCAGGGTTTAGTGGATGACAAAAAGATAGAAAAATCTCCTCGCCCGAATATTGTCAACAATCCTCTGCCAAACAACAATGTGAACCTTATTGACTTTGAGAATGATTATTTTGTTAATGTATTAGAGTTTGGGGAACCCGTAGTTGGGAATGATAGCAATGGTTGTAATGAGGTCGAAACTGATGTAATCTCCTGTTCTGATGAAATGAAAGATAACTTCTGTTATGTTCTGTATCTCGATGATTTACATGATGTGAATAATATTGTTGAACTTGATGATTACGAAGAACGCTTGATTGTTAATGCTATATCTTCAATGACTCCTAGAGAATCCCCAATTTCCTTGGAGGAACTCAGAATAGCAGCTAGTTGGGAAGCACCCTTGACTATTAATGAGATACGACAAGCGGCTTGGCCATACCGCAATCACTCTGTCCCGCTTACATTATCAGAACTCAAGGAAGCTAGCAAAGAGTTCGTGGTTGATGAACAGCAAGAAGTTAATCTGTTGACTCGCTCAGGAAGAATGTTGGGAGTAAATAATCCAGATCCATCCGGAAAAGGGAAAGCAGTTGCAGGCTCTAACCCTCAGTCCTCTCAGAATCCTCACAAGCTAGACGATGAAGTTCAGGAAGACCCGATATTGATACAGTTGAAAAGAACGCAAGCCGATATTTCTTTGTGGTCCCTACTTACATCCTCCTACCCTCACAAATTAAAATTGGAAGAAGCTTTGTCCAAGACGAAGGTATCCGTCAATGCTACCCCAAATGAAGCATGTCAGTTGATTGGAACGGCTCAGTATGGGAATATCATTACTTTCACAGATCTTGACTTGCCTGCTTACGGTGCGAAACATAACGAATCCTTACACATTACGGTGCCTCTGGAGGGACGGCTGATTCCCCATGTGTTGATAGATAATGGGTCAGCTATGAACGTGCTCCCCGCCAAAATGATGAGTATGTTGGACATCAACGCGCAGAACCTCAAACCATCTAACCAGACCATAAAAGCTTATGATTCGACATCCCGGGCAGTGTTGGGGATAGTCTCCCTTAATCTGATGTTTAGAGGTAAAGAGATGATGGTAGAGTTTCAGGTTATAGACATTCCTGTTACATTCTCAGCATTATTGGGTAGACCCTGGATCCACGAGATTGGAGCCATAGCTTCCACACTTCACCAATGTTTAAAGTTTGTGCGGGTGAAGGGGTCTTGACAACCATCTATGGTGATAGTGTTACGATCGGAGAAACCAGCGCAAATACCTCACCAATAATGGAGATCAAACTCGCCCAAGAAAATCCAATGCTCGCGGATTCACAATCGAGAAGCCTAAGGGGCGGTGCGTACCATAGATCCGACTACATCTTCGTACAAGATTCCTCCCGTGTTGAAAATGCTAAGAGGTATGAGCTATATCCCCGGTCCGGGCTGGGAAAATGCCAACAGGGACCGTGTAGGCTTGTGCTTCCAGCAGCCTAAGAGAAATAGGCAAGGTCTCGGGGTATCTTTGTGACTAAGGAAGATAAGGTGTATGACAAAACCGAGGCTTTCAAAGAAAAGATGACCTTACATTCGGTAGAAAGTACAAGAAGCCCGAAATGCGCCCGTACAGCTTGGTCTCTGAATAAGCACTTTGTCAGAGAGGATGGGGATATGTTTGTTTGTCCTGAGCCAAGGCTGATTCCAGCGGAAGAAAGAATGAAGACGATCCAGAGGTTCGCCAATAGCAAGAATCCGGTGAAAGAAATGTTTGATAGTTTGCCCAAAAGGCAAGGTGTGACCGCCACCTACGAGAGCAGCTACCACTTCTGGGGACCTGAATATGAGAATCAGTTTGAAAAGCTTGTTCTGGATGAGCCCACAATATGTAAAATTCGCGGAGCTGAACCTGCAGATATTGATGGGGAGTTGGCAGATTTGTTTGAAGAGCAGGGGCTGTCAGAGCCTGGAAGCGTTACATCTTTGACAGAAATGAGAGATGGTGCTAAGGAGCCGGATGATCTAATTGACTTTTCCTCTGATAGTGAGGTGGTAGCTATGCTAGAATTCGAGAAAGAATCTGCTGTGGAACTAGTCAAGCAGGAGACTGCTGCAGAAGGACCGCGTGCACTGGACTTCGTTCCGGGGACCGGTCGCTGACAAGGAGACTATGATTGAAAAGCTAGGGCTCAAACCTCGTCCTTGTCCCTCCAAGTCTAAATTCATCCCCTGTGTCTTGAGTCAGTCTCCCGAGTCTCTTGTCATAGAATTTGAGTCTTCTGACCGGTCTGATGTCCTCACGACAGAAGACCGTCTTCGAGTTGTAAACACTGTATTCCCCTTTGCTTTGAATAAAGTGGTTGATCTTTCTGAGTACCCCGTGATTGCCAATCTAACAATTGAATGCTTAACGAAAAATAATCATCAAGATTTGAAAATAATTAAGCCTAATCCAATTGAAGATAATGCAGACTTAATCGATGAACATTTTTTAGAAAAAGATTCAAAACAGGCTTGCGAGCAAAAGGAAAGTCGGGCCCAAGCTGCCGATGAGGTATTAACAACAGTGAACCTGGGAACAGCCGAAGAACCCAAAGAAACGCAGATTGGTAGCTTCTTCTCCGGAGATGAGCGGGTCGCTTTGATTGAGTTGCTCAAAGAATTCATGGATGTGTTCGCTTGGTCCTACAAAGATATGCCGGGGCTGGATACTTCTATTGTGGAACACCGAATACCTGTGGATCCAGAAATTAAGCCAGTCAAGCAGAAATTGAGGCGGATAAAACCTGAATGGTCCTAACAAGTGAAAGAAGAAATTGAATAGCTCCTACGGGTAGGCTTCATCAAAGTAATTGAATATCCGACTTGGTTGGCAAACATTGTAACAGTCACCAAAGCAAATGGAAAGGTTCGAGTCTGCGTGGATTTCCGAGACCTCAATAAGGCTAGTCCTAAAGATGACTTCCCCTTGCCCAACATTGACATGCTAGTGGATGCAACCGTGAACTTTGAGGTCAAGTCTTTCGTTGATTGTTTTGCGGGTTACAACCAGATTAAGATGGCTGAAGAGGATCAAAGACAAGACGGCATTCACAACCCCATGGGGTACGGGCTACTTATCAAAGAGCAGTCACTACCCTTTTCCACGACATGATCCACCGGGAGATTGAAGTGTATGTAGATTACATGATTATTCATTCGAAAGGGTCAGACGGACAGCATTTCATTGATTTGAGGAAATTCTTTAACAGACTCCGAGAGCACTCCATGAGACTGAACCCAGCCAAGTGTACATTTGGGGTTATTCGAGGTAAAGTTCTGGGATACATGGTCACCGAGCGCGGCATTGAAATAGATCCCAGGAAGGTTAAGGCAATCATTGAAATGAAGCCACCCAGAACCGTCTCTGAAGCAATAGGATTCATGGGTCGCCTGCAATACATCAGCAGGTTCGTCAACCAATTGACCACCATATGTGAGCCGATCTTCAAGCTGCTAAAGAAGAACCAGGAAGTGGTTTGGAACGAGGAATGCCAGCTAGCTTTTGAGAGGATCAAAGCCTATCTCGTCAATCCTCCTATTCTCTGCCCACCTCACGGAGACAAGCCTTTACTTCTATATCTCGATACCACGTACACAGCCACTGGGGCTATGCTAGCACAGGAAAAGAAGGATTCAAAGATTGAGAATGCCATTTATTTCGTCAGCCGTAAATTCCAAGGGAGTGAAGTGAATTACTCTGCCCTCGAGAAAACTTGGGCAGCTTTGGTGTGGGTGGTTGGAAAGCTAAAACACTATATGCTATCCCACACCGTACACTTAGTCTCCAAGATGGACCCGATCAGATATCTATTCCAAGGTGACAGAGGAAACATCTCCACCAGGTTGGCAAAATGGACTTTCTTCTTGGCAGAATTTGACATCAAATATGTGATCCGTAAATCAATAAAAGGACAGGCATTAGCGGACCGCTGGCTGAATTCCCAGATGTAAGATCAAGGGCCGGATCTCCAGTTTCCAGACACAACATGTCGGGCGACATACTTTGGCCGAGAGCAGACAGTGTGGAAAAGCCTGCAGTGGTTACCCCAGAGCATTTTCCAACTCGCCGTTGCCGTAACGTACCCCTGAAAATACACGGGAGAGGACCCCTGCTATACACACCTATCTGAAACAATCCCAAAACCCCATACATAAACCCGACAAAGCCGACCTTTAACCCAATAATTGCGTTCGCTTTCCCGGAAAAGACAGACTCGCACAAACCAAGCTAACATATATTAATCTTTGCTAACAAGATAGGCTTGTTTAGGCGTAGCGCTGGCATATGTTGTTTTACCCCCGCAGGTACAATAAATCAATTGAGTCCCGAAGACTGGCCCTCCGACTAAACTGGAGAAGAAAGGAAAAAGCAAAGAGGCATGTGTATCCGTGACAGCCCCCAAGAAGAGCTCAACGATACCAGCAGCCCCACAATCTCAAGAAAAGCAGCCAATCCCCCGGAAAACAGAATTCCCGGATTGACAAACAAATTCCCAGAGAACGGCAGCCTCGAGGCACAAGAAAGAAGCAGAGTCCCCAGCTGTCCGAGAAAAGCTAAGGACACGAAAGAAGAGCGGCAATCAAGCAAAGGCCATCCAACAGAAAAAACCAGTAACAAAGAATTAGCGTGAGACCCCCTGGCAGCTACATTCCTCAACAACAAAAGCAGAAGCAGAAGTGGTATGAGTCCCTTTGGCATCCACAAAGATCAGAACAGAACAGGAAAGTGGAGATAGCGTGAGTCCCCTGGCAGCTATACTTATCAGCAACAAAGAACAGAGCAGAAGAAGTAGCGTGAGACCCTTAGCAGCTACATGTATCCCCAACAGAGCAGAAAAGAGATAGCGTGAGACCCCCGGCAGCTATACTCATCCCCAGCAAAGAAGAAGAAGAAGTGGAATGAGACCCTCTGGCATCCACGAAGAGAAACAGCAGTAGTGTGAGACCCTCCGGCAACTATCCTGCATGAGAGAAGTGGTATGAGACCCCTGGCATCCACAGAAGACCTGTTGCAGCATGAGACCCTCCGGCAGCTACAACTCGTCAACAAAGCGATAGCATGAGACCCCCCGGCAGCTACTCGCAAAAGTACCAGTTGCAGCATGAGACCCTCCGGCAGCTACAACCTGGTGAGAAAGAAAGCAACTATCCGACCCCACAGAAAATCACAGGTAAGCACATCAAAGGTATGAAGATACGTCTCTACTCCTTTCCTGGCTTAGGAATTTAATTTTGGTATATCCGAACTACGATTTGGCTTGATTCCCTTGTTCAAGGGATACATAGGAATCCTTTCTCAGAAAGGTCCAGCCATAATTTTCCCCTTCTCACCCTTCTAGCCCTTCACCTTAACCCCAGCCGCTCATTGAGATTGGGTCTTATTTTATCGACAACCCCACTTTTTCCAAAAGTGACGTTGCCGAGGGGCTCTGTAAGTACGCCAATCCAATTCGCAACCTTTTAGATGCATTTTAATATAATAAAACTGCATTAAGGGGCATTTTGGTAAATTCCCGGCCTATCCCGAGACTTCCGGAAATGTTCCATGAGTTTCCTGCGAAGGAAGTACCTTTTGGTACATTATTCATGCCAAAGGACCTCTTGGGAATAAAACCTGTTGGACCTTTTGGGTATTTTCCCGGAATGTTCCAGAAACTGGTTTTGGCGCCAAAAGCGGTTGAGCCACCTTGTGTCACGCGACAGCTTGAGGCATGGAAAGTGGACGCGTAAGGTCGTGCGACACACTAAGGCTGACCAAGCTAACCGGCCTATAAATAAGACCCTCCCCCTCTCATAAATGGATCCGAACTTTAGCCTACTGTTACTCTGCAGGATTTGCAGCGTAACAAATCTCTCCCAAACACAAACCCCTCTCTCTCCTACCTTCAACCTACCCAATTCCTCCCTTCCAAACCCAATTCTCAAACCACACCAATTAAGCCCCTTGCCTTGATCCTTCCAGCTCCGAGTTGAAGAATTGAAGGGTTCTATATCTAACTAGATATAGAATTCGTGGAAGCAACAAGGGTAACGATTCCCTAAACTCAATCTCTCTCTCTCTCTCTCTTGCTTAATTTCTATTAATTCTAGCATTTTATTTTATTTGGATTCAGTAATCAGATCCTAGCTATCTGGATTACTGAATCCCAATCGCAATCTCTCTGTTTAATCTGAATAATTGTTGCAATTGAGCTTATATTGTTGATCATTTGATTGGACTTGGTGTTTGAACCTCAAGGGGGTGTGGATCTACCCATATCCACACTCCCGGGGTCGATTTAGTGTTGTTTCTATATTTCGTTCGTAATCTAGTTAATTGAGTAGATCTGTACTACTTTCTGTTGATTCTGTGTTCATATTGTTAAGTTTCTGCAGATGGCTCATATGTGTCACGCGACACCTTCGTCTCCAAGGGAACCTGTGTCACGCGACACATGTGGTCACTGGTGCGATGTGTCATGCGACATACATGACCCATCTGCAGAGACCCCTTTTTCCTTGTAATCTGTTTTAGATTGTTTGTATCAGGGATGTGGCCTCCCTAAATAATGGGCTCACAATATGTAATTCTCGTTCCATAATTAATAAGATGCATTTTATCACACTTTGTTTATTATCAATATTTGCACTCACCTTGGATTTACTTGGATGTTTCTGATTTAAAAGACTCGTCTATGGACGAGGCGTGTTGGGTGAACTCTCGGTTCTTCCCAACACGTAACCTGACCCCCGAACTCATGTTTTCTCTCTAAACAAAAGGTTTTCAATGTTTTCTCTTAAAACGGCGTGGCGACTCCTTCTTTTCATTAAACCGGAAACCCAATTTTTTCCGGGCGAGCGCACATTCAGTAACATGGACAGACTCAACTATTTTTAAACTAGTTTTATTGAAAACACGAAAAGCTTTTGAATGTTTAGCATACCCAACAGGCCTTGGCTACGAATTTACCTCTATTTTCTCTTCCATTGTAGAGGATAAAACATTTGCAGCCAAAGATCTTGAAGAAAGCAATGCTGGGGGTTCTTCTTCTCCAAAGCTCATATGGAGTCTTGATATAGGTTTTGTTGATGAGGGTGCGGTTCTGAGTGAAGCATGCAGTATTGACAGCTTCAGCCCAAAAACACTGAGGTAACTTCGCTTCAGATATCATTGACTTTCCAGCCTCAATCAACGTCCTGTTCATCCTTTCCACAACCCCATTTTGTTGTGGAACACCAGCAGTCGAGAAATTGTGATCAATTCCATGGTCATCACAATACTGAGCAACACCGTTGTTCTTAAATTCTGTTCCATTATCTGATTGAACACTAACGATGTTGTCTTCTTTTTGAGTTTGGAGCCGTCTAAAAAGTGCGGTGAGAATATCATAGCAATCATCTTTGGAAATCATCATCTCAACCCACGTATATCTTGAATAATCATCCACCACCACTAAGGTATATCTACTTCCTCCAATGTTGGCAGTGGTTACGGGTCCAAACAAATCCATGTGAAGGAGTTGTAAGCATCTTGAAGTTGATGGAGCGGTCTTGCTGGTGAAAGACGACGCGAATTGCTTACCAAGTTGACATGCACTGCATTTCTCAAGATGGTGGTCAGCCACTTTGGGTAAACCGCGAATGAGGTTTTCCCTACCAATCATTGCAAGATAATTGAAGTTCTAGATTTGGGCGTTGTATGCGTGGTACCATTCTAGGCATTCGCTATGTACGTTCCATTCGCATGCGACATCACCCATGCTTTGCGCGCTGATTCCTTGTGTCGTCGGCTGGGCGGCCAAGCATTCTCAAATGTTGCCTATGACATATTCTTGGTACGCGGGCGGCTAAGGTTTTGGCAAGCTTGGATTTGGGCGTTGTATGCGTGGTACAATTCTAGGCATTGCCTGTGTACGTTCCATTCGCATGCGACATCACCCATGCTTTGCGCGCTGATTCCTTGCGTCGTCGGCTGGGCGGCCAAGCATTCTCAAATGTTGCCTATGACATATTCTTGGTACGCGGGCGGCAAAGGTTTTGGCAAGCTTGGATTTGGGCGTTGTATGCGTGGTACAATTCTAGGCATTGCCTGTGTATCAATTCGCATGCGACATCACCCATGCTTTGCGCGCTGATTCCTTGTGTCGTTTTTGGGCGGCCAAGCATTCTCAAATGTTGCCTATTGGTGTTCGTGCATTGGATATGGTGTTCACTTCGTGCCCAATCAACGGTGCACTTGTTGGGGGCAGCCCGTCACTTCGGTAGGTTAATGGGGCACTTTTGCCCTTGAGAGCGGCCGGGTGCGGGGTTGTTCTTGGCTTGTGTTGGACGTGAGGGTGCGTGAGTAGTGTATGGCTTGTTTGCGGTTGTTGGATCCGCTTGCGCAGCGATTTTCAACCGCTCATGCCCCTTCGCTTTTGCTTTCAAGTCGGTTTTGCCTTGGGCATATCTTGGGTTTCTTGTGTTGCATACCCGTGACACGGAACCGATGCCTTGTCGACGATAACAATATTTTGCCTGGCATTGCTCACGTGATGTGTGGTGAACTCGAAAGCATGCCTAGTGATCCATCCGATGCGGA